>NW_026508428.1:0-14417 GCF_026875155.1 Cherax quadricarinatus
CAGGTGAGGTATGATAAAGCTCATGGGCAGGGAGAGAAGAGGACCTAGTAGCAATCAAGCAAAGAGGCGGGGCCATGAGCTATGACTCAACCCCTGCTACCACAAATAGGGAGTTCATAAAGAACAGACAACAGGTAGACAGAGGACACACTGGTAGACAGATAACACAGGTAGACAGAAAGACAGACACACAGGAAGACAGTAAAGACAGACACAACACAGGAAGAACAGAAAGACAGAGACACTATGGTAACAGACAAACAAACACACAGAGTACAGACAACACAAGATATACAGGCCAACAGATACAGACAAGGTATATGTGAAACAGTGAAAACAAAAAGAAAGTTTGAGAAGTAAGAAGCCTTCATGCCACAAACTTCAGTGCAATATATTCAGACTCGACTTAGCAGCCATGGAGAAAATTACTTCCAGTTTAGTACAGTAATACCGTATGAAGCTGCTGATATGGCAAGTTACTCAAACTGATGCTGCCTGCATACGCACTGCGCACGCCACGATATTGTCAAATACTGGTACAGTGTTTGCATCAGCCGGCCCACCCATCTCCAGATGCATGGTCATAAGTCGAGAGGACGTATGCCGAGCAGGTGTCAGTAAGAAGGATGTAGGTGTATTACTAGATATAAAATGAAAACTTTGTTTTCTTTTGGGCTACCCCGCCTCAATGGTATATTAACGGCTGGTGTGTAGAAAGAAAGACATACCAAGATATAAAGGCAGTGAAGTTGGCATTGGATTGCTCACCTGAATGGCAATGGTGGAGTACTGCCACTTGCATAAATGTTGCCGATATACCATTATTCCTCTTTTTTTTTTTAATTTAATTAAAATCATGTTCTTTAATTACAATTTATAGTAGTTCTTGTGATTTTATAGCCAATTTTGTTCTTACACGACCCACCAGACCTCAGTATATGAGGTCAGTGCACTAGCAATCAAGATATGGAAACACCATCAACCTAGGAATGATGCATGTCACATTTGGCTCCTGAATAACACAAATTATTATGTTCTCTAGGCACCATGAGGGTAGACTTCTGCGCCAGCCTTTGTCGGGTCTGACATCTCTCTAACACCTAGTATCAGTGACAGAATTTTCCCCCGTTCCCACTGGATGCTTGTCCTCATCTATTTAGAAGCCCCGCCGGCACTCTACGGAGGGCACCTGTTTCATCGGCTAACTTTAAGCCATCTCCATTTTTCCCGCTCTGCAGGAAATTCTTTAACGGTCTTTGGTTGGAAACCAATTACTGTACTCAGTGGGAGTGTTGCCATCCCTCTCTTGCTGGGCTTGGCAAGGGTGTTCCCCACCGGATCTAATTGGAAACGTCAAGTTTCAATCACTGTTTACAAGAACTTTTTTTCCTTCTTCTCTCATCGCACACCACGGGCAAAAAACGATTATTATTCTCGTAACCATTGAGAAACCGGTCACGATACAGCGTATGCTGTCATGGCCCATAAGAAACCCAACAAGACAGAAAGAACACCATGAGGGAACTGCTGAAGTAGTGGTAAAGAATGAATGGGAGAGTGTTTTGTTACCTGGGGATGAACTTATATCCATTGGGTGAAATTTGACTCCAAACAATATGGAAAACTACATTGAGATCTTCAAAGTGGATGGGAACCTAACTTAGATGTATCTTTAATCTACTCAACAGTAGAGGTTGCATAAGTATATTCACAGTGTAGAGTAAGCAGCCACTTTCTTGGATTTCCTGCTCCTCCCCCATCATACTGAGACATCTTGACAGAATGGATAACAGAGCAAAACAACTCATCTCTCTCGTCTGGACAGGTCTGTCATTTCAGTAGAGTCTTCAAAGTGGGCGACCAAGAGCTAAGATGGTGGTTGGCCTAGGGGGGGGGGGGGGGGGGGACTGTTACGTACAAGGCAATAATGGTCAAAGTAACGGGGGGTGGGAGCGACTTGTTCGTCACTCTGGCATAGCGGGATCAGGAAAATGAACTACTACATAACAGACAGGGCAGAAGGAGCATTACACTGTAGCAGATCTCCAGAACATCACAGGATCATCTGAGGATAATTTAGAGAGCGCGATGTCGTAATGCGCGCGATGGTCAACTAATCCTAGGGTGGATTGGATCCAGCATTATGACATCAACATAATAGTCAGTTGGCCAAATACAATCACTACCTCACAATAACAACAACTCTATCCAGTTCTGTATTGAGTATCAAACAAAAAGGGTTTAAAATGGTTGATATATGTAACAGACTCTTAACTGTAAATAAAGTTAGGAACTCTAAACCTAACCTTGTAAAACTCTCTAAAAGTTAAAAGAAAGAGGATCTCAAAGCATGATTGTATTATTTCTTCTTTGTAATGTCTGGTCATGAGCCAATACAGCACAGCCAAGTCTGGTGTTTAAGTTGTATTTTCTGTTATAATATGTAGTAATTAATAGAAGTTTAAGCAATGTATACCTCCAATTATATTATGTGGGTGGTTTAATATGAAGAAGTTTGACAAAAAATATACCTCCAGTATGTTAGTTTTGTATATATAGAGAATATGAAGAAGTTTGAACAATAAATACCTCAGTAAGTTATGTAGTAAATAGTAGTAATATGAAGAAGTATGACAAAAATATACCTCCATTAATGTATGTTTTACATAGTAGAATATAAGAAGTTTGCAATTTCTTTTAACTTCAAATATTGTCTATAAAATTCAATATGAAACACTTCAATGATGAGTAACTTAATAGAATCCAATTCTACTGGCATAAAATCTAACCTGTTATAAATTCACGTCCAAGTAGTGTAAAATCTAACTTAATTTTTATTTCTACATGAAAATGACAAACCAAGAGTGTAAAGTGTGCTTAAACAATTATGATGAAAGCAACGACGGCCACGCACTCTGCATGTGGTCACACCAATCTGCTCACAGTTGTATTGAAGATACAATTAAAGAACTCTCATCTCACCTGCCCCAGCTGCCTTGCTGACACAGTTCCACAGATGCTACACATTTCCCGATCATCTATGCTATGGAGCTGTGATAAAGAAACACAAAGTATCCCAGGTTACATCATGGGAACAGTGTCACAAAAATGATGGTCAAGACCGCACAAGAGGCATAAGCAAAAAGTTACGATCTTAGTAATCAGGACACAAGAGCAGTTCATTAACCTTAATAAGTGAGTGTGTAGAAGCCCTGTTCCCCGCTGAGCAAGTACCCAGGGCGGTGAGGACTGTGAAGATCAGCATCACCAACTGCAGGACAGACCTCTATGATCTGCTGAGCAGAACAGGCAGCAATAAGAGCTCCTGGAACATGAGGATACCAGTGTGCTGACTATGACAACAGAAGGAGAGGCAGGAAAGAACGCTGCAGACCATGCTGGAGGAACCACAACACAGTCAACACTGCACAGGAAGGTCGTCACAACCATTGATAGATGCTGATCAGTACAATGTATGGGGGGGAGGGTGAAGATTGGATCCAGAAGTGTCAGGAACTCTTTCCCAGAAGTTAACACTGTCTAACACCTCAATAAAGGTACGATCCACAAATATTATTGAACTTTCTAAACAATTTCTTAATTCATTTTTATATATTATCCAGTTCTGTAATATATACAACATCAAGAGCAATTTTCATTTATCTGTATTAAAATATAAACTTTCATCTTTAAACTGTAAATCCCAAACGTATATATACGTTCTAACGCTAAGCACCCAAATGTATAATTTATACGTTTTAATTTAACCTTCCTCGTATTTGGGAAGATTGGCCTGAGAATGCCCGGTCAGCATATAATGGGTCTTAAACACTCAGTGTGCACCATATTAAAAAAAATCTGGGACACTTAGTAAACTTGTGTGAGCATCATTTAAATAAGCGCCATCGTAGAGCAAACATGCTGCAAACACCAAGGATTCACTGAAGTAATTCATTTTAACACCTTCCCATTTTAAGAGTAAAGTGATGTTGACCCCAAATTTAGGGTCTGTCTATCTTTTTCTGTCTACAGTCTCGTCCTATCTCTTCATTACTCTCTCTCACAGGTACACATAAAACAATTATACTTAGTGTAAATTACCTAGGATAACCTAAAAAAAAAACCGTAATCTATACTGTGCTTGTAGATATAATTCATAAGAATACCTTTTGGTGTTCACAAAGGGTCTCTCTGAGACAGAGAACTGAAAGAGAGACAAGCAAACAGAGAGAACAGACTTGATACAAAAGCAGAGACTGTGATGCCGACGCTCATCCAATGTCATCCCTTATCTCATCTTTTCTCTGCACCCTCACAGGAGCCCAAACTCAAATGTCTTCCTTATCTTATCACTGCCCTTCCAATTCTTGGTCAGTGACAACATGCTTCAAGGGAAACTTCTTCTTCCTCTTCTTCCTTCTTCTTCCTTCTTTCCTCCTCCTCATTTCTTCTTTCTTCTTCATTCTTCTATACTCCAGTGTATCCAAAACATTGCTAGTGCCAATGAAATACGTTGATATATTCCTAGACACACAGTAAATGACCAAGGCATTGTAAATGTCCCACCTGATCAGTGTGTTTGTGTACAATTTGAGTAAAATTTTCAGTACCTAATATTAGTGTCACAACATAGATTGGTTATGAATGGCAAGAACTATAAAATTGTAATAATCAGACATAAAAATTATATAAAATATAAAAAATTATTAAAAAAAAAAGGTATAATCGCAACACTTGTGCAAGTGCAGGAGTTGATGCTGCCTCATATTTCAGTAAGTACTGACCCCAATTTGTTTTATTTCATCCTAAATGACACTTAGAAAAATTTACTCTCTACTTCAGTAAAAAAAATTATTTTTCAAAATATTCGGGGCACTGGGCTAAGAACGATATATATGTTTGACCATTTAGGGGTTAAATGCACGGCCATACCGCACTGAAGGAGGTGACCCAAAAAAGAAAAAACAGAACGTTCTTCAATCAAATTTAGTAATGTATACAGAGAAGGGCTTAATAGCTCCATGCTTCCGGTATTTTAGAACAAATACTAGAAAGAAAAGAGAAGGAAAACCCATAGGATATGTGTATTTGTAATGCTTGAACATGCTGTGTAGTGGACCTAAGTGTACGAATTAGTAGTAAGATGTACCTGAAATCTTGCAATGTTTATGATACAGTAAAAGACACCACAAACCTACCATCATGTAAAACAAGTACAGGCTTCTGTTACACACTCACTTGGCAGGGGAACTAGTATCTCCCTGGATGGGTTTCCTGTCTCCAACCTACCACCTAAAATATAATCATATATTTCCTTAAACACTTTGCGTACATGTAATTGTATTTAAATTGGTCTTTGGCAAGCAATTATAAATGTTTCAACATAGAAGAAGACTAAAATACAGCAACAAGGAGCTGCTTACAACCATTACTATGGTCAAATACAAAACAAAAATATAATTGAACTTAATAGGGTCTCCACCACATCCTTTTATTGTTGTGAGGGACAACCACTCAAAATAATTATGTTATATCCCTTTTGTGAGAGATTTTACGTCACAAGTACAGGTCTTTGTAAGAAGAATGGTCAGAAGAACCGACACTGTTAGATAAATTAGACACAATGTGCAACTCTTGGGTATCATATGAGAAAACGTTTTGCCACACCAGTGCTTCAATCAGTCTATACAAAGTAGAATCTTGAGAACAGGAGTAGAATGAGGTAATCTCCTCAACCTTGAGTCGATGTGTTCAGTCCATCAATCTTGATAGAATACGGCATATGACGGAGTAGCAGCTTAAAAACCGTATGGCAGGAGAGTGCAGCAGTCATAGTGGGTGTGTCACATTTGTTCAATTTGGATTAGTGTCGTGCCCAGGAATTAGGCGAGCGAAGAATAACATTGAGCAATGAATGGAAGTTATGATGGGAGGGATAACTCCAGTACAGTCCCAGAATTTTTGCTTAGATTTACGATGGGCTTAGAACCACTTTCAATCTGTAGACGGTAACGAAGAGAGCTATCAATTTATGACAGTGTTCTGAAACAATTATACATGCACTCAAAGAACGTTTATCCCATATAACTAAATTTAGATCAAAAGAAAATGACCCAAAATGGATGAATAAGGCTCCAAATAATCTACTAGGCAAAGAAAGGAATTTATAGGAGTATCAAAAAGAGTGAGGTCATCTTATGAAACAGTTTAAGAGTGACATTAAAAAAGGGATAAGAAAAGCTAAAAGGGACTATGAAATAAAAGTTTGGCTGGGGAATCTAAAACTAACCCCAAAAGTTTTTTTTCCAGGTCCCTAATAGAACAAAAGTTAAGAGAAAGATAGGTCCACTTAAAAAATAACTATGGGCAACCTTACTGCAAAGAGAATGAAATGTGCACGATAAAGCTTGAAAAAGCCTCCTGGAGAGTGAAACGTTGCTTCACCATAAATGTCACATTAGTTGCACTTGTGTCCCTTTTATCTTTACATAAATTTAGGTCTTCTTCCTAGCAAAACAATAAAAATTAAAATTAACTGAAAATTGTTAGTGTCTCCTGTGTAAAAACTGAGAGAAAATAATTATGTAAAATCGAGCACATATCATTCTCTTTGTCAGTAAGACTCCTCATAGTATTAATTTTAGTGGACCAATCTATCTCTAACTATGTTCTATAAGACCGAAAAAACTTTTGGGTTAGTTTTAGAATCCCTAGCAACTTTAATTCATAGTCCTTTTAGTTTTCTTATCCCCTTTTTTATGTCCCTCTTAATGTCAAATATACTGATTCATAATATGACCCTCACCTCTTTTTGAAACTCCTTAAATTCCTTTCTTATTCCCTAATAGAATTTGAGCCTATAATTCATCCATTTTGGGTCATTTCTATTTGAACTAATTCATTATATGGGATAAACGTTTCTTTGATGGCAGCATGTATTGTGTTCAGAAAACTGACATATTGATAAACTCACTTCGTTACCCAGTCCACAGAAAAAAAAAAATAGTTGTACTCTAACCATCGTAATCCTCTAAGCAAAAATCTGGACTGTTACTGAAGTTATCCTACCACATACATCAATCAATGCTAAATGTATTCTTCGCTCGCCTAATTCTTGGGCACGACCTACTTCCACATTGAACAAATGTGACACCACCTATGACTGCTGCACCTCTCCTGCCATACGGTTTATAAGCTGCTACTCCGCTCATATGCCGTATTCTATTCAAGATTGATGGAACAGAACCACATCTACTCAAGGTTAGGGACTGATACCTCATTCACCTCCTGTCTTCAAGTTTATCCACGTAGGACTGATGAAGCCACTGTGTGGCGAAACGTTTCCTCAATAAAGATACCCAAGAGTTGCACATGTGTCTAATTTATCAAGTACAGGTCTATTGACTGTTCTTAATAAATATTGTCTAGTAAAAAACAAACATTTTAACTTTATTTTAATTCTGGAATAATAATTAGATTTTGTAATATAAAAAACAGTTCTGGGTGAAGAAAAAAAATTGGTTGAGGTTCAGTTATTTCAGAAAATATGGAGCAAGATAGTACAATGTAGAGTGGAAGGTACAGGTGATATTCTAGGATGGTTGAAGGAAGGTACAGGTGATATCCTAGGATGGTTGAAGGAAGGTACAGGTGATATCCTAGGATGGTTGAAGGAAGGTACAGGTGATATCCTAGGATTGTTGAGGAAGGTACAGGTGATATCCTAGGATGGTTGAAGGAATGTACAGGAGTATCCTAGGATGGTTGAAGGAAGGTAACAGGTGATACCTAGGATGGTTGAAGAAGGAAAGGTGAAATCCGAGGATGTTGAAGGAAGGTACAGTGATATCTAGGGATGTTGAAGGAAGTACAGGTGATATCCTAGGAAGGGATGAAGGAAGGTACAGAGAATCCTAGGAATGGTTAAGGAAGGTACAGGTTGAATCCTAGGATGATTGAAGGAAGGTACAAGGTGTAATATCCTAGGATGGTTTTTGAAGGAAGTACAGGAGATATACTAGAAGGTTGAAGAAGGTACATTTGATATCCAGGGATGGTAAGGAAGGACAGTGATATCCAAGGATTGAGGTTGAAGGAAGGTACAGGTGATATCCTAGGATGGTTGAAGGAAGGTACAGGTGATATCCAGATGGTTGAACGAAGGTACAGGTGATATCCCTAGGATGTTGAAGGAAGGTACAGGTGAAATCCTAGATGGTTTGAAAGGAAGGTACAGGTTATATCCTAGATGGTGAAGAAGGTACAGGTGATATCCTAGGATGGTTGAAGAAGGTACAGGTAATCTGAGTATGGTTAGAAGGAAGTACAGGTGATAATCCTAGGATGGTTGAAGGAAGGTACAGGTGATAATCCTAGGATGGTTGAAAGAAGGTACAGGTGATATCCTAGGATGGTTTGAAGGAAGGTAGCAGGTGATATCCTAGGATGGGTTGAAGAAGGTACAGGGATATCCTAGGATGGTTGAAAGGAAGGTACCGTGATATCCTAGGATGGTTGAAGGAAGGTACAGGTGATATTCTAGTATGGTTGAAGGAAGGTACAGGTGATATTCTAGGGATGGAGTTGAAGGAAAGGTAACAGGTGAATCCTAGGATGGTTTGAAGGAAGGTAAAAGGTGATATCCTAGGAATGGTTTTTTTGAAGGAAGGTACAGGTTTGAAACCAAGGATGGTTGAAGGAAAGGTACAGGTGATATCCTAGGATGGTTTGAAGGAAGAACAGGTTGATTATCCTAAGGATGGTTGAAGGAAGTACAGGTGATAGTCCTAGGAGTGGTTGAAGGAAGGTACAGTGATATCCTGGGAATGGTTGAAGGAAGGTACAGGTGATATCCAAGGATGGTTGTAGGAAGGTACAGGTGATATCCTAGTGGTTGAAGGAAGGTACAGGTGATATCCTAGGATGTGAAGAAGGTCAGTGATATCCTAGATGGTTTAAGAATGGACAGGTGATATCTAGGATGGTTGAAGGAAGTACAGGTGATATCCTAGGAATGGTTAAGGAAGGTAACAGGTTATTGTCCTAGGATGGAGTTAAGGCAGGTACAGGTGACATATCCTAGTGTTGAAGGAAGGTACAGGAGATAACCTAGTATGGTTGAAGGAAGGTACGTGATATGCTAGTATTAGAATGAAGGAATCAGTGAATCCTAGATGTTGAAGGAAGGTAACAGGTGATACCCTAGGATTGTTTGAAGGAAGGTACAGTGATATCCAATATGGTTGAAGAGGTACATGTGATATCCAGATGGTTGAAGATATGTAACAGGTGATATCCCTAGAAGGGTTTGAAGGAAGGTACAGTGATATCCAGGATGGTTGAAGGAAATACAGGTGATACCCTAGAGAGGTTGGAAGGAAGGTACAAGTGATATCCTAGATGGATGAAGGAAGATACAGTTGAATATCCTAGGATGGTTGAAGGAAGGAACAAGTGGAATATTAGGAAGGTTGAAAGGGAGGTACAGTTGGATATATTTAGGAAGGAGAAAGGAGGTACAAGGATATATAGGAAGGTTGAAGTGAGGTACAGGGAAATATTAAGAAGGTTGAGGAGGTTACAGGGGATATATTATGAAGGGTTTGGAAAGGGAGGTACTAGAAGATATATAGGAAGGGTTGAAGGGAGTACAGGGATATATCCAGGGAGGGATGAAGGGAGTAACAGGGGCTATATTAGAAGGGTTGAAGGAGTACAGGATATATTACGAATGGTTGAAGGAGTATAGTGGATATATAGGAAGGGTTGAAGGAGGTACAGGGGATAAATTAGGAAGGTTAGAAGGAGGTATAGGGAATATATTAGAAGGGTTGAAGGGAGTACAGGGGATATATTAGGAAGGGCTGTAGAGTACAGGGGATATATTAGGAAGGATTGAAGGAGTACAGGGATTATTAGAAGGGTTGATGGGAGGTAACAGGGTATATATTAGGATGATTGAAGGGAGGTACAGGGATTATATTAGGAAGGGTTGAAGGAGTACTGGAGATATATTAGGAAGGTTAAGGAAGGTACAGGGGATATATCAGAATGGATGATGGGAGTACAGTGATATATTTAGGAAGGTTGAAGGTAGTACAGGGATATTAGGAGGGTTGAAGGGAGGTACATGGATATATTAGGAAGTGTTGAAGGGAGGTATAGGGGATATAATTAGGAAGGGTTGAGGGAGGACAGGGATATTAGGAAGGTTGAAGGGAGTACAGGGATCTATTAAGGAAGGATTGAAGGTAGGTACAGTGGATATATTAGGAGGGTTTGAAGGGAGTACAGGGGATATTTAGGAAGGTTGCCAGGAGGTACAAGGGGATATAATAGAAAGGTTGAAGGGAGGTACAGGGATATATTAGGAAGGAGTGAAAGGAGTAACAGTGGATAAATTTTAGGAAGGGTTGCAGGGAGTTACAGGGGATGATTAGGAAGGTTGAATGAGGTACGGGGAAATATTAGGAAGGGTTGAAGGGAGGTACAGGGAAATAATTAAGAAAGGTTTAAGGGAGGGTACAGGGGATATATTATAAGGGTTGAAGATAGAACAGCAGGATATATTAGGAAGGGCTGTATGGAGGTAGCAGGGATATAATTAGCAGTTGAAGGGAGGGTGTGAGTTATATTTTAAGACATAAGTCTAAATCATCAACAGTAGTGAAAGTGTCAGATAGAAACAAGTTTGTGCTGACATCCAGCATTATGTTGGTTTGTAATGACAGGTACAGGAGACCATAAGAAGGCCTGGACACCACACCACAGAGACAGTTGCCAACAGCTGCCCCTGTTCTCCTTGGAGACTCAGCCCACCACCATCATGGAAAATTAAGATAATTACAGGTGAAATCCCCCCAAGACAATAACTGTAAGTATTTGAAAGTCTTTGTTTATTTTTCATGTTATACAATATTACATCATAATAACACTGAAACAACAAAATTTTCATTTTTAAAGTTACCTACTTCTTATCCTATAATAATGTAATAAAACCTTCTTCCTAATTTATTTATACACAACTTTTCATAATATTTGAGACTGATGTGGTTAAATTCTAATAATCCCTTACCGTTGTCCTAAGTCACAAAAAGAAACATGCATTAACAAACCTACTGAAACCTCCTCTCCAACTCTCTGAAACAGTAAATAAACTGAATGACTTCTTCCTCCAGCATAGTAAATAAATCAAACCAAAAATTTTCGAGCTCTCAAGTCCAGTTTATGATTACCAGAACCAATACAAATTCTAAGTAAGGTTTACTTCAATAATAAAATCACTTAACAAGCCCAAAGCTAAGTAATTATACAACTCATGTAATAAATAAGTTCATTGAGACAACCAACTATGAACAGAAGACACTAACTTATACAGCAAGTTTGCTCCAGGCACTGTTAGGACACTACTCATACAGCAGGTTAGGTTCCAGGCTACGTAGGACAGCTACCACCATATAACAGCAGGTCAGGTTCCAGCCTACTGTAGGACTACTCATACAGCAGGGTTAGTTTCCAAGCTACTAGGACCCACTCATAACAGCAGGTAGGTTCCAGGCTACTGTAGGACAACTCAAACGAGCCTTAGGTACCAGCTACTGTAGGACCCCACTCATACAGCAGTTAAAAAGTTTCCAGGCAACAGTAGGAACCGTCCACTCATCAGCAGTTAGGTTCCAGGCTACTGGTAGGACCCCATCATACAGCAGGTTAGGTCCAGCCTCTGAGGGCCCCACTCTAGCAGTCAGGTTAGGTTTCCATGCTACTGTAGGACACTACTTATACAGCAGGTAAGGTTCCAGGCTACTGTAGGGCCCCACACATACAGCAGGTTAGGTTCCGCAGGCAACTGTAGGACCCCACCATACAGCAGGATAGTTCCAGGCTACTGTAGGACCCCCCACTCATACAGCAGTTAGGTTCCAGGCTACTGTAGGACCCAACACATACAGCAGGTTAGGTTTCCCGTTCTACAGTAGGTGCCCACTCATGCAGCATGTTATGTACCAGGCTACTGTATGGACACTATATACAGCAGGTTAGTTCTCAGGCTACTGTAGGTGGCCCCACTTCATACAGCAGGTTAGGTTCCAGGCTACATTAGGATCCCCACTCATACAGCGGTTATGGTCCAGGCTACTGTAGGACCCCACTCATACAGCCGGTTAGTTCCAGCTACTGTAGAACCCACACATACAGCAGTTAGTTTCCAGGCTACTGTGGGCCCCACTCATGCAGCGAGGTTAGGTTCCAGCTACTTGTAGGACACTACTTATACAGCATGTTAATGGTTCCAGCTACTGTAGGGCCCCATCATACAGCATGTAAGGTCCAGCTACTGTAGACACTACTCATACAGCATTTATGTTCCAGGCTACGTAGGACCCCACTTCTACAAGCAGTTAGGTTCCAGCTACTGTATGGCCCCACCCCCCATTCAACAAAAGGTTAGGTTCCCCGGCCCCCTGTAGGGCACCAACCCATTTCGCAGGTTTGGGTTTCCCCTAAAATCTGTGGGGCCCCCACTCATACGCCCGGGTTGGTTCAGGGGTTCCCGAAGGGCCCCCACTCATACAGCAAGGGGTTTGGTTTTCCCGGCTATGTAGGGGGGGCCCCCTCAAATTTTCAAACAGGTAGGTTCCCGGGCTTCGTAGGCCCCTCTTAAAACCGCGGTTTGGTTTTCCAAATTAAAAATGTAAAGGGGCCCCCCTTTCAGCCCGGTTTTGGGTTTCCCGGCTACATAGGGCCCAAATCTTTTCCCAGGTTAGGTTCCCGGGAAATGTAGAAACCCCCCCTACAAAAGGTTAGGTTCCCCGGCTACTGTAGGGGGACCCAAATTAAAAAAGCAGGTTAGGTTTCCGGCTAATGTAGGGGGGGCCCCAAAAACCCCACCCGAAGGGTTAAGGGGTTTCCCCGGCCCACTGTAGGGGGGGGCCCCCCCTCATCAGCAGGTTAGGGTCCAAAGGTCTTAGGGCCCCCCCTCCATACAGCAGGGTTAGGTTTTCCAAATAAAATGAAAGGGCCCCCCCACTTTATCAGAAGGGGTTTGGGGTTTCCCGGCTACTTTGGGGGGGCCCCCCCCTCATTAACCGCGGTTAGGGTTCCCCCCGGGTACTGTAAGGGCCCCCAATTCCCTACAGGGGGGAAATTTTTGGGTTTCCCGGCCCACTGTAGGGGACCACTTATACAGCAGGGTTTGGTTCCAGGCTTAATTTTGGGGGCACCACTCATACAGGGAGGGTTTGGGTTCCCCGGCTACTGTAAGGGCCCCCCTTAAAACAGGGGAGGTTAAAGGGTTTCCAAAAGGGTGGGGTTTTAGGGCCCCATTCCCTACGCAGGTTTGGTTCCAAAGGGGGACTGTAAGGGGCCCACTTTATACAGCGGGGTTAAATTTTTCCAAAAAGGGTACTGAAAAGGGCCCCAAATCCAAAACAGCAGGTTAGGTTCCCCGGCTACTTGGGGGGGGGCAAAACCCCTATTAAAAAGCAAAGGGTTTGGTTTTCCCAAGGGTATGTAGGGCACCCCTCATACAGCAGGTTAGGGGGTTTCCCGGTAAAAGTAGGGCCCCCCCATCAATTCAGAGTTTAGGCGTTCCCGGTTGGGGACAAATAACCAAAAGCAGGGGTTTGGTTCCCGGTACTGAAAGGCCCCCCTCTAAGCAGGTTTTGGGTTCCAGGGGCTAAATGTTTGGGGGCCCCCCTCATTCAGCCCGGTTAGGGGGCCCCCGGGAAATGAAGGGGCCCCCCCTCCTTACAGGGGGTTAGGGGTTCCCCCCGGGTACGGGAGGGCCCTACTCCCTAAAACCCCGGGTTTGGTTCCCCGGCTACTGTAGGGGGACCACTTTTTTACAGCAGGTTAGGGTTTCCGGCTTCTGTAGGGGACCCCCTCTACGGGGGTTTTGGTTCCCCCGGCTTCTGTAAAAGGGGCCCCCCCTCAAAAAAGCAGGTTTGGTGCCCCCCCCCAGGCTCTGTAAGGGGGCCCCCCACTCATAAGGGAGGTTAGGGTTTCCCGGGTACTGAGGGGGGCCCCCCTCATTTCAGGGTTAGGTTAGGGTAGTAGGGGCCCCTCATAAGCAGGTTTGGTTCCCCGGTTGTAGGCCCATCATACAGAGTTAGGTTTTTTGGATGTAGGCCCCATCAAAGCAGGTTAGGTTCCAGGCTACTGTGGGGCCCAAATCATAAGGGCAGGTTTTGGTTCCCGGTACTGTAGGGCCCCCTCAAAGCAGGTTGGTTCCAGGGGCTTGGGCCCTCATTCCAGGTTAGGTTTCAGGTATGTAGGCCCACTCACGCAGGTTAGGTTTCCCCTACTTTGGCCCCACTCTACGAGGGTTTGGTTCCCGGCACTTAGGCACCACTCATACAGAGTTAGTTCCAGGCTATGGGGCCCCTCTTCAGGTTTTGGTCTCCCGGTACGTAGGG
>NW_026508429.1:0-11793 GCF_026875155.1 Cherax quadricarinatus
AAATTTTTTATGTCTCCCTCAACCCCCCTGTCCTCCAGTGTTGTCAGGGGGATTCCCCTTAACCTCTCCTCGTCGGACATAGCCCTTTTGCTGCGGGGCTAGTCTCGTTGCTAACCTTTGCACTTGAGGGGCTTTAACCGGGTGTGGGTTCCAAACTGGTGCTGCATACATATATGGGCCTGACGTAACGGTGTACAAACCCTTTAATGACCGACATAGATGTCGAAACAAGAAACAATTTCAGCCATATCCGAGCAGTTTTTTGACTGATGTGCGCCGAATATGCCGATAAGAGCTCACCCCCTTATGAGTTTTTTTCAGCCTTTGACTTCCAGACTGTACTCCCTGCGGTCCTTTCAACATAAGAAAGGAGAAACACTACAATAGGCCTGTTGGGCCCCTACGGGCAGGTCCTTCAACAAATCCTCCCCCAAACTTTGCACATAACTTTAAATTGGTATTTGAAACATGTGTTTTTGATATTTAAATTCACATGTTTTTTAGTTTTATTTTTAAGGGGATTGGGATTTTTTTTATCCTTTTCCACACATGTTGTAAATTCCTTTCCCACGTGACAATATTCCTAAATTGAGGATAAATTTAAAGTCAAAATTTTTGAGATTGGTGATGGGAAACCAACCACGGGCGGATTTGAACCCGGGGCAAAAGTCCAAAATTCCAGACCGTCGCGTTAGCCACTGGGGTGGTTTGTTTGTTTTTGTGAGGCTGGAGGGATAGGGGTCACTTTTGTGTATTGGGAGGGGTATGGGTCACCTGTGTTGTTGAGTGGTTTGGGGGGGATGATGGGCACCTGGTTTTTTGTGAGTGGGGGAGGGAGATGGGTCACCTGTTTTTGTGTGAGTGTGGGAGGATGATGGGTACCTGTGTTGTGTGGTGGGGGGGGGGGATATGGGTCACCGTGTTGGGGAGGGGGGAGGGGTAGGCCCTATGTTTTGGGGTGGGGGGGGATGAGGGTCCCGTGTTTTTGTGATGGTGGGAGGGATATGGGTCACCCATGTTTTTGAGTGGGGGGAGGGATGATGGGTCACCTAGGTGTGATGGGGGGAGGGGGAAAGGGTCACCTATTTTTGTGGTGGTGGGAGGGAGATGGGTCCCGTGTTTTGTGAGTGGTGGGAGGGATGATGGTCCCTGTTTGGTGGGGGGGGAGGGGTGATGGGTCCCTTTTTTGTGAGGGTGGGAGGGTGATGGGGCACCTGTTTGTGGAGTGGAGGGAGGGATGATGGTCACCTGTGTTGTGTGGTGGGGAGGGGTATGGGCACCTGGTTGTGGAGGGGGAGGGATGATGGGTCACCTGGTTTGGTGAGTGGGGGGGGGGGGATGATGGGTCACCTGTTTTGTGAGGGGGGGAGGGGGAAAGGGGCACCTTTGGGTTGGTATGGTGGGGGGGATGAGGGTCACCTTGTTGTGTGAGTGGGGGGAGGGGGATGGTCACCTGGGTTGTGGAGTGGGGGGAGGGATGATGGGCACCTGTTTGTGTGGGGGTGGGAGGGGATGGGTCACCTGGTTTTTGTAGTGGTGGGGGGATAAGGGGGCACCTGTGTTTTTGGTTGGTGGTGGGAGGGATGATGGGTCAACCTTTTTGTGAGTGGTGGGAGGATATGGTCCCTGTGTTGTGTGATGGTGGGAGGATGATGGGGCACCTGTTTTGTGAGTGGGGGGAGGGATATGGGTCCCCCTGTGTTGTGTGAGGGTGGAGGGGTGATGGGGCACCGTGTTTTGTAGTGGGGGGGGGGATGATGGGGCACCCGGTTGTGTGAGTGGGGGGGAGGATGAGGGCACCTGTGTTGTGGGTGTGGGGGGGATGATGGGGCACCTTTTTTGGTGAGTGGTGGGGGGATGATGGTCACCTGTGTTGTGTGAGGGGGGGGGGGGATATGGTCACCTGTGTTTTGTGAGGGTGGGGGGGATGAAAAGGGTCACCTTTTTTGTGGATTTGGGGGGGGGGGGATGTGGTCACCTGTGTTTTTGAGTGGTGGAGGATGAGGGTCACCTATGTTGTGTGGGGGGGGAGAGATGATGGGTCACCTGTTTGTGTGAGTGGGGGGAGGGATGATGGGGCACCTGGTTTTTGTGAGTGGGGGGAGGAAATGGTCACCTGTGTTTTGTTGGGGGGGAGGGAGGGATATGGGTCACCTGTGTTTTGGGGAGGGGGGGAGGGGTGATGGGGCACCTGTGTTTTGGTGAGTGGGGGGGGGGAGATGGGGCACCTGGTTGTGGATGTGGGAGGGATATGGGCACCTATGTTGGGTGATGGTGGGGGGATGATGGGGGGCCCCTTTTTGTGTGGTGGTGGGGGGATATGGGGCACCCATGTTGTTGAGTGGGGAAGGGATGTGGGTCACCTTGTTGTGTGAGTGGTGGGGGGGATGTGGGTCACCATGTTGTGTGATGGGGGGAGGGGTGATGGGGCACCCATTTGTGTGAGTGGTGGGAGGGATGTGGGTCACCTTTTTGTGAGTGGGGGAGGGGTGAGGGGCACCTGTGTTTGTGAGTGGGGGGAGGGGTGATGGGGACCTTGTTGTGTGAGTGTTGGGAGGGGTGATGGGTCACCTTGTTTTTTGAGGGGGGGGAGGGATATGGGGCACCTTTTTGTTGATGGGGGGGAGGGATGATGGTCCCTATGTTGTGTGATGGTGGAGGATGATGGGTCCCCTGTTTTTGTGAGTGGTGGGGGGGAAATGGGTCAAAGGTTTGTGGTGGTGGGGGGATGATGGGGCACCCGTTTGTGTGAGTGGGGGGGGATGGGGGTACCTGTGTTTGGGAGTGGGGGGGGGGATGTGGGCACCCATGTTTGTGATGGGGGGGATATTGGGGATGGGGTTTTGGGGGGGGGGGGATGATGGGGGAAAGTTGTGTGGTGTGGAGGGATGATGGGCCCTTGTTGTGTGAGTGGGGGGGGGGTATGGGGCACCTTGTTTGTTTGGGGGTGGTGGGAGGGGGAAAAAGGGGCACCTGGTTGTGTGGTGGGGGGGGGGATATGGGTCACCTTGTTGTTGGTGGGGGGAGGGGGAAAAAGGAACCGTGTTGTGTGAGTGGGGGGGGGATGTGGGGCACCTATTTTTGTGAGTGGGGGGGGGGGAGATGGGTCCCTGTGTTTGTGTGAGTGGGGGGGGGGGATATGGGGCACCTGTGTTTTTGTGAGTGGGGGGGGAGGGGTGATGGGTCACCTTGGGTTTTGTGAGTGGGGGGAGGGATATGGGCACCCATTTTGTGTGGTGTGGGGGATGATGGGGCACCTGTGTTGTTAGTGGGGGGAGGGATATGGGGCCCTTTTTGTGTGAGGGTGGGGGGGATATGGTTCACCTTGTTGTGTAGTGGGGGGAGGGGTTATGGGTCACCCATGTTTTGTGATGGTGGGAGGGATGAGGTCACCTGTGTTGTGTGAGTGGTGGGAGGGATGATGGGTCACCTGTGTTGTGTGAGTGGGGGGAGGGATGATGGGTCACCTGTGTTGTGTGAGTGGTGGGAGGGATGATGGGTCACCTGTGTTGTGTGAGTGGTGGGAGGGATGATGGGTCACCTGTGTTGTGTGAGTGGTGGGAGGGATGATGAGTCACCTATGTTGTGTGAGTGGGGGGGAGGATGATGGGTCACCTGTGTTCCAACACAGGTTTCTTAATAATGCATTTGTAGGTCTGGTGTAATTAGTTACGAGTTGTATTATGGGTGATTGTTATTAAGGTTGGTCAGTTATTATTGTGGTGAGGTTGTAATTTAGGAGTTATATTTATAGCCATTTTGTGGCGTTTAGTATCCTTTTATTCCTTCTTGAACTGTGATATGTTTTAAAAACTTGTGAATAGTATAGTGTCAGGTGTTGCCTGTATTGTTGTGTGTTTATATATTGTGTTGTTGATGTTGTCCTTGTTCAAGTTATTTTTTTAAGTTTAAGTAACAGGGAAATACAGAATATATTCATTGGTGGGGGGGGAGTGTACTTGTGTACTTGTGTACTTGTGTACTTGTGTACTTGTGAAACAACGTACGTAGAAGTCTGTGTACGTTTTATTTTACTGTCTTTAATGTACGTGTTAATTCAGTAGATTGTGTAGTGAATGTTATTGTTCTTCACCAGTGTCAATGTTAAATATTGATGTATATACCTATGTATATTTGTACATGACGTTTTAAATAAATTATAAAAAAAAAAACTTTGCACTTGGTGGGGTTAAACTCCAGCAGCCAGTTGACGGACCAGGCTTGTAGCCTGTCCAGGTCCCCTTGTAGGCTTACCTGATCCTCGTCCACTTGTATTATTCTCATTAGCTTCACATCGTTTTCAAACAAGGACACCTCTGACTATCCCTTCCGTCATTGACACATACTAGAAACAGCACCGGAACTAGGACTGACCCTAGTGGAACCCCACTCGACATATGCACCCACTGTGACAGCTTGTCACGTACCAGCATACGGTGTTGTCTTCCTGTCAGGTATTCCCTGACCAGTTACTTGTGTGGTACTGTATCAAAATCCTTCTTACAGTCCAAGAAGATACAGTCTACCCAGCCCTCTCTCTCTCTCTCTCTCTCTCTCTCTCTCTCTCCTGTCGTGCTTCTGTTACCTTATCGTAGAATTCCAGTTGATTTGTGATGTAGAATTTTTCACTCCTTGAAGCCGTGCTGGTTGTCATATATGGGTCCATTCCATTCTACGTGCTCCACCACTCTTCTCCTGATAATCTTCTGTGTGTGTGTGTGTGTGTTTTGTGTTTTTGTTGGGGTGTGTGTGTGTGTGTGTGTGTATGTGTGTGTGTTTGTGTGTGTGTGTTTAATTTCTATTCGAGTTCCCCTTTTCTCCAGTTTGTCGATACCTCTGATTATTTTCTACGTCGTGGCCATGTCTCCTCCGAGCGTCTTGTATATGTCTTGTCAAGTATGTTGCATGTTGTGATTGTATCTCCTCTGAGTCTGTGTGTCCCAGAAAGTCACGCCAGGATTTTTGTCATGTCAGACTATACTCCATCTCAGGTCTTCTCTCACTGTCTCTCCATCTATCGTAAGCCATCTATCAGAGCGATATTATTCTCATAAATTTGAGTTTTGTCATGTATAACCTGGTAACTTTGATGACAAAATTATACGATTGAGAGATATCCTTCTTCAGTTGAATGCGGAGGCAGTAGGACTGGAGAGGTAGTTTGAGGTAGTCAGTCCCTCAGCCTTGATGGATGATCATCAGTCTTTTAGCCCCCTCACATCAGTCACTCCTAGTAATCAGTGCCTCGTGGTAATCAGTCCCTTCCTTTAATAATTTCCTTCCTTCCTCCCTTCTTTGGAAGGAGTTTATTCCTCTTCTTCTTCCTCTTCTTCCTCCTCCTCCTCTTCCTGTTCCTGCTCCTCCTCTTCCTGCTCCTGCTCCTGCTCCTCCTGCTCCTCCTGCTCCTGCTCCTCCTCCTCCTGCTCCTGCTCCTCCTCCTCCTGCTCCTCCTCCTCTTCCTCCTCTTCTTCCTCTTCCTCCTCGGCAGCATCACCGTGACAATGTTAATAATAATTACAATTATTGTCGCCCAACAATTTTTATATCTCGAGAACGTGAGTGGATGAGAAGGCTGGTGGCGTCTCCCCTTCCCCTCCCCTCCCCTCTTATTCCCCTTCCCTCTTCCTTCCCTCTCCTTCCCCCAGAAAGGGTGGTGGATGGAGGGTCGTGTATCTAGGGGAAGGGAGGGAGGGTAGGGTCGTGTGTTGGGAGGATAGAGGGAGGGGAGGGGAGTGTTGTGTGTTTTGGAGGGAGAGGGGAGGGGAGAGAGGGCAAGGGGAGAAGAGGAGGGGAGGGTCGTGTGTAATTCGAAGGGGAGAAGGAGGGTAGAGTCGTGTGGGGGGATGATAGAGGGAGGAGAGGGGCGGGAGGTGGAGGGGAGAGAGAGGTGGAGGGGAGAGAGAAGGGGGAGGGGGAGAGAGGGAGAGGGGGAGAGAGAAAGAGAGATGGGAGGGTCGACACTGTATATATGATGCTAAAATATCTTTTCTGCCTTGTAGTGTGTGTTGATAAGGTTTCAAGTCTATCTACTACACGAGGGTCATTAAGGCTGCAGGTCACCTGGTCACCACCAGTCAAAATACTGATTAATGTAAACTACCAGTGTATATACACTGAGATATACACTTCTCAATGTATATACACTGAGATATACACCTCTCAGTGTATATCACTGAGATATACACTTCTCAGTGATATACACTGAGATATAACACTTCTCAGTGTATATACACTGAGATATACACTTCTCAGTGTATATACACTGAGAGATATACACTTCTCAGTGTATATACACTGAGATATACACCTCTCAGTGTATATACACTGAGATATACACTTCTCAGTGTATATACACTGAGATATACACTTCTCAGTGTATATACACTGAAATATACACCTCTCATGTATATACACTGAGAGATATACACTTCTCAGTGTATATACACTGAGATATACACCTCTCAGTGTATATACACTGAGAGATATACACCTCTCAGTGTATATACACTGAGAGATATACACTTCTCAGTGTATATACACTGAGAGATATACACCTCTCAGTGTATATACACTGAGAGATATACATCTCTCAGTGTATATACACTGAGAGATATACACTTCTCAGTGTATATACACTGAGATATACACTTCTCAGTGTATATACACTGAGATATACACCTCTCAGTGTATATACACTGGGATATACACCTCTCAGTGTATATACACAGAGTAGTTTAGAGTACTGCCCACTACAGTAACAACCACTCAGAGTACTTCCTTGTAATTCCTGAGTTCTGATTGGCCAGCCACGTCATTATGGGTTTCTGACTGGGCCAGAAGTGTGCTGGGATGGGCCTGCCAGGAGGGTAGATCAGATGCACCGCCTCTCATATCCTCACTTCTCTGAGTGGCACCGTCAGTGCCAATCGGAACGTGCGTCGGTCGTCGTACGTCGTGGTACGACGCTTCCTGGGAGTGATAGCAAGGCGATCAGATGTGTTCTGAGTGCTGGAGATCAGATCACCCTTCAGAGAAAGGTCAGTGCTTCACCCCTGATTAAATCCCATCAGGTATGTGAATTAGTCAAGTATGTGACTTAGTCAGGTATGTAACCTAAACAGTCAGATATGTGACTTACAGTCAGGTATGTGACTTAGTCAGGTATGTAACTTAGTAAAGTATGTGACTTAGTCAGGTATGTGACTTAGTCAAGTACGTGACTTAGACAGACAGGTATGTAACCTGTAATGGGCCCAATCTCGACTTGTACTGGACCTGTATATAATCTGAACTGACCCATACCTGACTTACATATGTGCTGGACCGGTACAGAACCCGTACTAAAAACCGTACAGAACCCGTACAGAACGTGTATTAGACCTGTACTGGACCCGTACCTGACTTACACATGTACTGGGTTCATACAGAACCCGTACTTGACCTGTACTGTACACATACCTGACTCGCACCTGTACGAGACCTGTACTGGAGTGTCCTGAACACGTATAAACCAAACCCATATGGGATGGTCACGGATGACAACGTTGCCAAGATGCTAGTGAGAGAGCTCTTGATCCACGGTAATGGAGGAGCTGCCTCCTCCCTAGAATCAAACCTGATACCCCATTCCCCAGATACTGTGAGTCGTACGCATTTAGAGCTTCCCCATAATTAAAGACCAATATTTACTAATTACTACTACTACTACTACTACTACTACTACTACTACTACTAATAATAATAATAATAATAATAATAATAATAATAGCGAGGTCCAAGTCAGGCTCAGTTATGGAGACTGATGTTCCATTAATCACAACAATGGCATCAATCTCAACTCCAGCTAATACTGTCGGCCCGGATCACTGAGGGACTCTACACACAGGTCATAAAACCGCGTTAAACCCAGTGGAAGAGAGGAGAGAGAAAGAGGAGGAAAAAAAAACGGTATTTTTTTTTTCATTGTGGGTTTTTAATATCCATTTGTTGTTCCTCGATGGCAAGATGTCTGCGGCTGTCATGGGAGACGGTCGCTGATGGCGTCTTTTGTGGCGGCGGCGGTGGCGGCAACGGCGGCGGCATCGGGGACGATCCTAATAACCTCTGATGAGAGCAGGAGACTCGATTCCTCTGCTGTTGTCGCTTTGTCGTCCGGAGAAAACAAGTAATTCCTCCCCTAACAATCCTACATTATCTGGCTCCGTCTTGACCAATCAGCGCCCCCCGCGGAGACTGCCGCAACCAATCAGCTTAGCGGTGGAGTTGCCACGCTTCGCCATGCGCTCCATCTACCACCTCCCTCATTTAACCGCATTTTCACCCCTTCTCCACCTTCATATCTCCTCCCAGATCTCCTCCTTACACGGAGAAATATCGACATGACACGCCGGTAAAGCAGAACAACGTCCAAGGGCGAGAATAAGCGAGTAAAATAATAATTTCGAGGTAATTTCCCAGGCTTAATAGCCCGGGACATTTGATCAAATTAGTCTGGCGCCAAATTTCCCAGTTAGGCTGGCATGTCACTTCCTCTTGACCGCTGTTTATCCTCACCTCTTCCTCTTATTTACCTCTTTAATGCTCCTCTCACCCACCAATCTCTTTCTGTCTTTCTCAATTGTTGTGTTTTAGACGTGTTCCAAAGGTGTTGAGGACGAGAGAGAGAGACTAGCCTCAGCAGGCACTATGAAGGAGACTAGCCTCAAGAGGAAGTATAAGGAGGGAGACTAGCCTCAGGAGGGAGGGAGACTAGCTTCAAGAGGAAGTATAAGGAGGGAGACTAACTTCAAGAGGAAGTATAAGGAGGGAGACTAACTTCAAGAGGAAGTATAAGGAGGGAGACTAGCTTCAAGAGGAAGTATAAGGAGGGAGACTAGTCTTAAGAGGAAGTATAAGGAGGGAGATTAGCCTCAGGAGGAAGTATAAGGAGGGAGACTAGCCTCAGGAGGGAGGGAGACTAGCTTCAAGAGGAAGTATAAGGAGGGAGACTAACTTCAAGAGGAAGTATAAGGAGGGAGACTAACTTCAAGAGGAAGTATAAGGAGGGAGACTAGCTTCAAGAGGAAGTATAAGGAGGGAGACTAACTTCAAGAGGAAGTATAAGGAGGGAGACTAGCTTCAAGAGGAAGTCTAAGGAGGGAGACTAACTTCAAGAGGAAGTATAAGGAGGGAGACTAGCTTCAAGAGGAAGTATAAGGAGGGAGACTAGCTTCAAGAGGAAGTCTAAGGAGGGAGACTAGCTTCAAGAGGAAGTCTAAGGAGGGAGACTAACTTCAAGAGGAAGTATAAGGAGGGAGACTAGCTTCAAGAGGAAGTATAAGGAGGGAGACTAGTCTTAAGAGGAAGTATAAGGAGGGAGATTAGCCTCAGGAGGAAGTATAAGGAGGGAGACTAGCCTCAGGAGGAAGTATAAGGATGGAGATTAGCCTCAGGAGGAAGTATAAGGAGGGAGACTAGCCTCAGGAGGAAGCATAAGGAGGGAGACTAGCCTCAGGAGAAAGTATAAGGAGGGAGACTAGCTTCAAGAGGAAGTATAAGGAGGGAGACTAGCCTCAGGAGGAAGTAAAAGGAGGGAGATTAGCGTCAAGAGGAAGTATAAAGAGGGAGACTAACTTCAAGAGGAAATATAAGGAGGGAGACTAGCCTCAGGAAGAAGTATAAGGAGAGAGACTAGCCTCAGGAGGAAGTATAAGGAGGGAGACTAGCCTCAGGAGGAAGTATAAGGAGGGAGACTAGCCTCAGGAGGAAGTATAAGGAGGGAGACTAGCCTCAGGAGGAAGTATAAGGAGGGAGACTAGCCTCAGGAGGAAGTATAAGGAGGGAGACTAGCCTCAGGAGGAAGTATAAGGAGGGAGACTAGCCTCAGGAGGAAGTATAAGGAGGAAGACTAGCCTCAGGAGGAAGTATAAGGAGGGAGACTAGCCTCAGGAGGAAGTATAAGGAGGGAGACTGCCTCAGGAAAAAAGGGGGGGAAAATATAGAGGGGGAAGATAAATATAGGGCCCCAGAAGGGAAATATAAAGGGGGGAGACTAGCCTCAGGGGGGAAAAAATAAAAGGGAGAAATAGCCTCAAAGGGGGGAAGTAAAGGAAAGGGGCTAGCCCAAAAGGAAGTAAAAGGAGGGAAAACAGCCTCAGGGGAAGTAAAGGGGGGGAAAATAGCCCCCAGGAAAGGGAATAAAAGGAGGGAAAAACTAGCCCAAGGGGGAAGTAAAGGAGGAGACAAACCTTTAGGAGGAACTAACTTTTTTTACCTAAAAAAGCAGGTGTTTTTACATCATTTGGAGGAATTTGTGTTTGATCTCAAAATTTAAATGATTATTGTGAGTCCCAAAAAAATATTTTTGCTATTGGCTATTAATTATTATTATTATTATTAGTAAATAGAAAAATAAATATAGTATGGTAAGTAGTAGTAGTTGTAAGTAAAAAGGGTAGTAGTAGTAGTAGCAGAGGTGGTTTTATAGTGGGAGTAGTAGTAGCAAGGTAGTAATAGTAAATGGGAAACATCATTAAAAATTTAAAAAACCCGGTACAAAAGCTTCCTAGTAAGGAAAAAGCAACACGAAGAAAAAAAAAACAGCCACACCATCCCTTTACTCCTCAAACCCCTCCTCCCTTTCCCAAAAAAAAAATTTTCCCGGGCGCCAAAGATTCATTTAAACCCTTTACCCCCCCTTTCCCCCCCCCTCCCCCCCCCTCCCCCCCCCCCCCCTCCACCCCTCCCCTTAGAGGACAGGGACCCCCTTCCCCTTTCCCTCCCTTTCCTTTTCCCCCCTCCTACCCCCCCCCTCCTTTCCTTCCCCCCCCTTTCCCCCCCTCCTTCCCTTTCCCCTTCCCTCCCCCCTTCCCTCCCCCCCTTCCCCCCCCTTTCCCCCCCTCCTTCCCCCCCCTCCTTCCCCCCCCCTCCTTCCCCCCCCTCCTTTCCCCCCCTCCTTCCCCTTCCCCCCCTTCCCTCCCCCCCCCTCCCTCCTTTCCCCCCCTCCTTCCCTACCCTCCTTCCCTCCCTCCTTCCCTCCCCTCCTTCCCCTTCCCCCCCTTTCCCCCCTCCTTCCCCCCTCCTTTCCCAAAAACCTCCTTCCCCCCCCTCCTTCCCTCCCTCCTCCCCCTCCTTCCCTCCCCCCTTCCCCCCCCTTTCCCCCCCCCTTTCCCCCCCCCTCCCCCTCCCCCCCCTCCCTCCTTCCCTCCCCCCTTCCTCCCCCCTTTTCCCCCCCCCTTCCCCCTCCCCTTCCCTCCCCCTTCCCCCCCCCTTCCCCCCCCCTCCCCCCTCCCCCCACCCTCCCTCCCCCCCCCCTCCCCTTTCCCCCCCCCCCTCCCCCCTTTCCCCCCCCCTTTCCTCCCCCCTTTCCCCCCCCTCCCTCCCCCCTCCCTCCCCCCCCCTCCCTCCCCCCCCCTCCCCCCTCCCTCCCCCCCCCCCCCCTCCCCCCCCCCCCCCCCCTCCCCCCCCCCCCCCCCCCCCCCCCCCCCCCCCCCCCCCCCCCCCCCCCCCCCCCCCCCCCCCCCCTCCCCCCCCCCCCCCCCCCCCCTTCCCCTCCCCCTCCCTCCCCCCCCCCCCCCCCCCCCCCCCATCCCTTCCCCCCTTTCCCCCCCCCCCCCCCCCCCCCCCCCCCCCCCCCCCCCCCCCCCTTCCCCCCCCCCCCCCCCCCCCCCCCCCCCCCCCTCCCCCCCCCCCCCCAACCCCCCCCCCCCTCCCCCCCCCCCCCCCCCCCCCCCCCCCCCCCCCCCCCCCCTTCCCCCCCCCCCCCCCCCCCCCCCCCCCCCCCCCCCCCCCCCCCCCCCCCCCCCCCCCCCTCCT
>NW_026508431.1:0-14688 GCF_026875155.1 Cherax quadricarinatus
ATATATATAAATTTTATATATATATATATATATATATTATATATATTTAAAATATATATATATATAAAATATATATATATATAATATAATATATATATATATATATTATATATATATATATATGCAAAACAACCACTCTGAAAGAATAGAGAAATTCCAAGCGCTTTCGTGACTACTCACATTATCAAGGAACTATGAAAGTGAAGCATCCAAGGAAGCTAAGGGGTCCGGCAGCACCTCACTATCAGATCCACAACGGTTAAACACGTGACGCGCGGCGAGCCAACTTGGAAAGGGTCTTTGCACAACTCACCCCCAAGCTATTTACCCAAGAAAATTTAAAAATTATTTGCCCAGTGTATTATTAAATTCTTCCCAAATTTTTATTAATTATAAAGGATCTAATTTATATAAACCAAAGGAAATATTCATATTATTGTCAAAACTGCTTTTTATGAAACAAGATTCAATTATTTTTCCTGTGACCATGGACTTGCTTGATATTTACTTTCTCAATTTTTTGAAAATCAATTGGATGGTTAAAATCTCTTACATGAATAAATAGAGCATTGGAATCTTGTCCATTCTAATGCTATATTTATGTTGTTTTAATCTTAGTTCGAGATTTTTACCAGTTTGACCGAAAATAAACTTTATCGCAAATTTACAAAGGAATCTTATAGACACATCCATCAGCATTTTGGGGGGAATTCTTTATCAAAAGTTTTTTTACTGTATCAAGATTTTTGAATACAACTTTAATATTTAAAAGTCTTAAGAAGAGAAGGCATATCAACCAAGTTTTCATGGTAAGGGAGAACCAACATATTTTTAGTTGAATAAGGCTGGTTGCCCCTTTTTGGATTATAAAAAGTGTTTCTAGCAACTTTAAAAGATTTTTCAATTACATTTCTTGAGTATTTTAAATTTTTTACCTATTTCATAAAATTTTGGATATTTCCTCATCTATGAACTCAGGACTACAAATTCGTAAAGCTCTCAAAAACAGAGTGGTTGTTTTGCATATTTTGAAATCACCTGTTTACTGTGATCTATTTATATATATATATTTTATATATATATATATATATATATATATATATATATATATATTTATTTTATATATATATATATAATATATAAATATATGTATTATATCTATATTTTATATATTTTATATATATATATATAAAATATATATATATGTATATATGTACATATAGTCACCTCTACTTACGTCGAGTGAGTCGACGGGTTGGTCGAAGGTGAGGATGATCTCATACGAGTGGAAGGGTCCCGAGTAGAGGCTGTGAAATCAGCATCATGTTGCCGTCCCACTCATTCTTTAAGGTGATGGGAGGCACACCTGTCTTCCCCGGCACCTGTCACTGGGGGCCAACGCGGAGTTGAAAACAGTGATTCTGGGTCAATTCAATGGTGAGGGCAGTGATTGGAGGTGAACATTATAATGGAAAAAGGAACTGGGATGTTTGGGCAACATAACCGTGAGAGCAATGAATGGGTGAACATAACAATGAGGACAATTACAATTCTCCTACTCCATACCTGCCATACCATATATATATATTATATTATATATATATATATATATATTTTATTATATATATATATATATATATATATATATATATATATATATATATATATATATTTTATATATATATATATATGTGTGTCTTCCATTTTGGGAAAATAAAGAGGGGGACAAAAAACAGTTTTCCTTTGATCTCATGAAGACGAAAAAAGCATTTCCTCTAGAATCTTCAGTGGTGGTTGTGGGCAAACACGGCTGGCTTTCGGGATAAAATTCAACATCATGAAAGCCGTCGTTTTTGTTTACGAGCCCAATTAAACACTAAAGAAATAATCTTTGCTGTTGTTCAAGATTTCAGTCAAATATCGGTTGAAACTGTTTTAATGTGAAAAAAATTTCTGAGGTTTCCATCTCCCCCCATCCCAGGGGGAGGGGATGGAACCGCGCAGGAGTCAAAAACCCCAGACTGAGCGCTACCCACTGGCCAGCTGGCTGCAAAAAGATTCGCCCAACTGGGTAATTTATACACAAAGGAAGGTTAGCAAGGCACCACTGTGACATATTGTGGTTTGACCACACGCTTGCATGAGCACAATTTTGTCTTAAATCTCACGGGAGGTGTAATGAGCACCTCATTTTTATGATTGGCATCGTACATATGATATTTTAATAAAATTTTTTTAAGGCCTTGTAAAATTTTTTTCATCAATGAAAGTGAAAGAAAAAAATAACGAAAATAAAAAAAGATAGGATTCTGCGCAAATATTTTGTAGAGTGAAAATTTTTCCGGCTCATTTCATGCTTGAAAAAATGGCCCGTCCAGGGGCATAGCATGAAAAATTTAATAAAAAAAACCAAATGGCTCTTTTAAGATTTTTTTTAAATTTTAGTATAGATATTAATAAATATTAGTTTTTGTTGCGACAATAATAATTATCAAATAATAATAATAATGTAATCAAGTTAAGCACTAAACCCCCAATGGGTCTTTCGCTCTTCGGAAAGGGAGTATGAAAGACAGGAGGGAGTGTGAGGTGGGGTTGCATGGTTGGGGGTAAGTGGGGGGCAGGGGAAGGGAAGAGGAAAATCTAAAACACAATTTGGGCAAGGTTATTTCTCTAAAAAATCCAGAGGAGAGATCTACGTCAAATGTGGGACTTTCTGAGGAAATCAGGATGTTGGAAATGAAAACTGTATTAAGATTGGGGAGATGACAAAGCAACCCGACATTCATCGTGGGACGGCACCGGGGGGACAGGGTATTCTGTGAGGTATCCGTGAGTGAGGGCATGTGGGCCCCATGTGTAATGGAAGAGCCATTTTCCCTTTGATTCTAGTTCAATGGAAATTTGTTTTTGACTTTAAGCAAAAGATCAGTTATTTTTAATTAAATTCTTTTTTAAACTGACGAAAGGGAAAGATTTGCACATTATTTTACTCGAGAATTTCTGGATTTTTGTTTTTAAACCTTTTTAGAGAAACACTGTGCGCAATATATGCACTCTCTGAAGGACCCCTTAATTCGAAAAAACACGTACGTACTGTAAGCATTTTTTTTAAATCATTTTTAGAAAAAACAGTTTAAAAAAATTACTACCCTTATCTTTCAGGATTGAAAAAAAATCCGGGAAATTTTTTTTCTAAGCTCACGAATGATGGAAAGTTTATAACCCCAAAGAATCTTGATGAAACCTAAATTTGTGAATTAGAAAATTTAAACCCGGAACATATCGTGTAAATTTCTGCTGTGCAGCTGTAGTGAGATAAACTGCTTTTCCCCCAAATCTCTTCCAAAAAGGGAAATTTAATCTTATGATAACAAATATTATTTAGGAGAGATTCTAGTATTAGAATGCTTTTTACGAATAAAAACTGATATGAAACCTATTTATATGGATTTGGGAATAGGGTTAATGGGTTTAAATTGGGGTTGATCCTCCGTTCTTCAGGTGCAAAGAGCACTGTTCTAGCAACCAATTTTTTTCAATGATATGAAGCTTTGTGAGCCAAAAACGCAGCGTGTGGCCTCTGTAAGCAGTACCTGTGTGGAGGGGGGGCGGGGGTTTCCCCCCCGCAGTAGGGTTTTGGGGAGGACTCCGGTCAGGTGTGGCAGGCACCTGTGGCTGGGAGACCACACACCCCCCACTGATATCTCAACCCACCTACCCAAACCCCCACAACGATATCCCCCCACCCCTCCCATAACCCCCCCTACCTTCCTAGCCCCATCATTTTCCCACCACAACCACTGATTAAACCCCAAGAACCTCATATCTAATAATGGACCAAAATGGAAAATTTCCCCTCCCCCCACGCCCATTCCCCAATTTCATTAACCCCAATTTAAATTTAGTTTTATATTTTTTCTGTTACAATACTTATTTTTTTGTAAAATTATATGACATCATGGTGCGGTATTAGGGGTGGACAAATATTACAACACCACACACACACACACCAACACACCACACACCAAAAACACACACTCACACACACACAACACACACACACACACACACACAACACAAAACCCCACACAACACACACACACACACCACACACACACACACACACACCACACACACACACACACACACACACACAATACCACACACACAAACCCCTAACACACACACAGGGGCTCGGACTCGACCCCCGCAACCTCAACTAGGTGTTAACACACAAACACACACACACACACACACACACACACACACACACACACACACACACACACACCACATACTGAGAGGAATTGACAAGGTGGACAAAGACAGGATGTTCCAGAGACTGGACACAGTAACAAGGGGACACAGTTGGAAGTTGAAGACACAGATGAACCAAAGGGATGTTAGGAAGTATTTCTTCAGCCACAGAGTAGTCAGGAAGTGGAATAGTTTGGGAAGCGATGTAGTGGAGTCAGGATCCATACATAGCTTTAAGCAGAGGTACGATAAAGCTCATGGTTCAGGGAGAGTGACCTAGTAGCGACCAGTGAAGAGGCGGGGCCAGGAGCTTGGAATCGACCCCTGCAACCTCAACTAGGTGAGTACAACTAGGTGAGTACATACACACACACACAAATATATATATATATATATATTTATATATATATATATATATATATATATATATTATATATATATATATTATATATATATATATGTATATATATGTATGAATGTATGTATGTATGCATGTATATCTTCTTCCTTCAACACTTTCAGCAAAAAGAAAAGCAAAAGTTTCTCTTTTTAACTTTATTAATGTATACAGGAGAAAGGGTTACTAGCCCCTTGCTCCCGGCATTTTAGTCTAATCTTACGACAAGCATGGCTTCTGGAGGAAGAATTCTGTTCTACTTCCCCATGGAGATAAGAAAACCCAGGGATGATATATATGTATGTATATATTATATATATATATATATATATATATATATATATATATATATATATAAAAATTGTACCCACGGAACAAGTGGTATTGATCAATAACAACACTGCACTAGCCAAGGAGTCGAACCCATGCTGTTTTGGCCCGCCTCATGGTGAGAGAAAACGCATGATGCTTTACACTACTAGACCACACAATCCTTAACAATGGTGCATCCAGCCAAGCTAGATGTTGTACCCACCATCGAAAGACATACGGTGGTGTGGACGCCTCTGAGCTAATTTCATTCTACTCCCTGTTTGTGTACTAGCTCAACAAGCAGTATATTATATTATTGTACCCACGGAACAAGTGGTATTGATGAATGACAACACTGCACTAGCCCAGGAGTCGAACCCATGCTGTTTTGGCCTGCCTCATGGTGAGACAAAACGCATGATGCTTATAGAGAGTCCAACATACAGTTCTGCTGGATACGCTACTCTTAAGGATTGTGTTGGTCCCGGGGAAATTTTAAAGCGTCATGAATTTCGCCCACCATGAGGCAGGCTAAAGCAGCATGAGTTCGACTCCTTGACTAGTCGCAGTATTGTTATTGATCAATACCACTTGTTCGTGGGTATATATATATATATATATAATATTATATATAATATAATATATATATATATATATATATATATTTATATATATAAAATTTATATATAATATATAATGTAATATATATTAAAACAATCGCAGACAGGCTATCTTAAAAATGCAAGACAAGCCACGGGATGCGGAATTTTTAGCTCAAGTACTTTCACATTTTTCATTGCGCCATCAGGACTGTGCCATTTTTGCATGGGCAACCCACAGGGAGAAATAGGTTACGTTTTCAGAGTAGGGGTATCGTGGTGGCAACCAGCACGACTTGCTGGTTCCACCGCACACCAGCAAGTATAAGTCGAAATTTAAAGGGATGTTAATAAAATAAACAAAAAGGTGGACTTAGGGCTCAAAATTTGTTCAAATACCGATATTGACTTTCAAAGTGCAACTTGTTACTAAGGCACTAAACCAGGCATCCAGGGCAGTCTGGTGGTAAAGTACCTAGCCAAGCATTCCAGGACAGCCTGGTGGTAAAGTACTTAGCCAAGCATTTCAGGACAGCCTGGTGGTTAAGTACCTAGCCAAGCATTCCAGGACAGCCTGGTGGTAAAGTACTTAGCCAAGCATTTCAGGACAGCCTGGTGGTTAAGTACCTAGCCAAGCATTCCAGGACAGCCTAGGGGTGAATTATCTAGCCAAGCATTCCAGGACAGCCTGGTGGTGAAGTACCTAGCCAAGCATTCTAGGACAGCCTGGTGTTCGGGTGCCAAGTCAGGTAGTAAAGGACAGTCTTGTGCTCTAGTAGCAACCCACGCAATCAAGGCTAGTTTGGTGCTTGAATACCAAACTAGGTATTCCAGAATCGTTGAGTTACAGGGCCCGCTCAAAAACACAACCTAGCCGGGCCCATTATCAAATTTGCACTGTCAGTATCAACTTCCTACTGTCATCACCACTTCAACATCATATTACTGAAATCAATCACAAAGGCAAAGCAAAACTTTTTAAAGTAAATTGTTTGCGTTCCTACGCTTCATTTTCATAATTCGTTCTGTGTCATTGGAAAATATCCCGACCTTTTAAAGTCCGTAAAGTTGCTGGATTATTATAAAGCAAAAACTCTGTAGGGGAGTGGCACTTCCCTTTCCCTCACCCTACCCAAAAAATCTCATACCTCACCACAGAGATAAGATGGACACATTGTTGATGCTGTCCTCTTTGTCATCAGCGCTCGCTTCGTCAACTGCGACAATATCAAACAGTAATTTTATTATTATAAAGCAGAATGATCCTTTCAGGAGGAAGCCTATGGGAAGGATATGAGGTTAGCAGTAGTTAGGTGGACGGCTACCCACTGAACTCCTTTTTGTCATATCTATTGTATTTTTTCTTTGCTGGCTTCACTGTTTCTCATCTTTGCTCAGTCTTAAATTTTTAGATATGAGAAGTCTAATTTCTATTTGGCGTGAGAAGTCCACAGGCTGTAACTCAGATTAGTTTTTTATATAAAAATATCAACTCACATTTTTCACGATAAGAAAGAGCGTGTGGAGTGTTGCCGTCAGGTGTTACGAAGGTTGGTACCCACAAGTGAAGATGTAAACATTATGACCTTCAGTGGGAAATCAGTTCACCGTCCTCCTGCCTCTGTACTCTGGCACCTGGTGTTGTTGCTCATATGTCCTGCAAGTGATTCCTCACCATCCTGCCTTTACACAACATATCATAAGTCCCTTCCATTTACTATAAATCCATTTCAACTACTATACGTCCCTTCCATCTACCCGAAGTCCCTTCTTTCTAGTACATGTTAGGACCCAGATATTTTTGGTATGCAATGTTACCCCTCAAGGAAGGTTCCTTGATGCTGGTGAGGGGCTCTTGATCTAGGGAATTGAATATTGCTCCCGTTCCCTGAAATGAGCCGAATACCTCCATCCCCCCACAGGCACGGTATAATCCCTACGGGTTTAGCTCTCCCCATGATTATAAAAATTTATAACAATGCAACGTTAACTGCATGAGCTGCTGGTCCCTACCAAAAACTTGTATCAAAGTTCTCACCTTCACAAAGATGGTAAAGCTAATTTTACTTCACTTGACGTAAAAATCTCGTGCCAAAAAAGACGAAAGAACTTGTACTTATCTTGACGTCACTAACTCCAGTCCAGCTGACAATAAATGGGTGATTTCTCTTCTGGGACGGAGAGGTGGATGGTGTCGCGGATGGGTGGGTTGTCGCTGGGAGGGAGGTGGGTGGTGGAAGATATGTAGATAACTCATGTTGGAGTGATAAGATACACGGTTGAGGAAAGTAGGGGATTTTGGTGGAAGATGGGTGGGTTACATGGGTGGGTGTTGGGAACGCGGGTGGGGTATATCAGTGGTGGGTAGGTGGGTTGAGTATATCAGTGGTGGGGTGTGGTCTCCTGGTCAGAGAGTGTCCTGCCGCAGCCATGACCGGAGTCCTCACCAAGACCTTCCTACTGGGGGTGGCAACCTTCGCCCTCCTCCACACAGGTACTGACCTATGGAGGACCACGCTCCTACAACGAACAGACATTCATTAACCCTAATTTCACAACACAAAGACGAAACAAACTGTTTTTATTTTTAGCCTCATCACACTTATCCTTCTTAAGTCAAAGAGAACACAGGCCCCTTGTATTAGCTCCTTGGATAAAATCTTCACACGCTCCCAAGTTACAGTGGAACCTCAGCTTAGGAGCTTAATCCATTCCACGACCTTACTCGTATCTCAAATTTGCTCGTATGTTGATCAATTTTCTCTTTTAAAATTTAATTGAAAAATGGTACTAATCTGTTTCCAGCGGAATTCCAGGCACGACAAAATACTTCAGTATTTCACTAATATCAACTCTACTTATTTTCTATCACAATTCATCTAATATGACATAATAAACATAGAAACATGATATATACACTAGAATGAATAAAATACTACGTCATTACGTATGTGGCTGCTGGTGGTGGCGGCACAGCAGCCATTGTTGCCATTGGGGTCTATAGGGCCACCACAGTGGCCATTCCTGCTCCTGGCTACATACCTTCCCATGCTTTTATTGTAACAGAAAACAGAGTGCTTATGAGGCAGACTACATTAGATCACTACGTAGCATCATAAGGAAAACAGTGTAAAGAAATTATGTAGTATGTACTACAGCATTTACCTTGGAGAAGAAATATTGGTGGATGATGGCGGAGAGGAGATGCTGGCAGAGGTTGATGATGGAGAAAAGATGCTGGGCACAGTGGTGTATACTGTCAGGAGTTCATTTCGTTTCGTCCTTTTTCTATCGCGTAATTGCTTAATTAATACACTCTCAATGCTATTCTTAATTGCTACAGTCTTAATTCTTCACTTTGTCACTGAACTTAACTCCTACAATTGTTATTTTTATGTCACTTTACTGTTCTCTGATTTTTGGATTTTTCTCCTCTCTTTTTACACTTGCAGGGCATTTTCAATAAAAAACGTCCAAGGAGGTTTTTTTTCTTCCTCCCTTCAGAATGCTTCGAAATGAGTTATGCAAGTGTCATTAAAAAAGCTCCAGTGCACGACCATTGAAGCTTTCCCTGGGTGTTTCCTTTCAGTAAAGTCTGATAATGCCTCCCGGATACCAGCATTCCCTTTATCTCACCTGTAAAGATAAACTCCTCTGCATCTTGCGCCTCCATAGCACGAATGTCCTGCAAAACCTCTTGATGCCTTGCTTATGTAGTTCTTCTAACTCCCTTCATCGTCAGCTCTTCGGAGTGCTTCTCGATGAGATCGTTCATATCTTCTTCATCCACCTCCATGCCCATGACCTTTCCAAGGGACATAATCTCCTCCAACACTGATGCTTCAGGTTTGAATCCTTCAAAGTCCTTGTCGGACACAATCTTAGGCCACAGCTTCTTCCATGCAGAGGTCAAGGTCCTCCTTGTAACACCCTGCCAGGCCACATTTGTAATTCTGAGGCATACCACGATGTTATAGGAGTCCTTCCAGAACTCTTGAAGGGACAAGTTTGTGCTTTGTCACGTCAAAGCAGCGGCGGAACAGGTGCTTGATGAAGAGCTTCTTAAAATTAGAAATCACCTGCTGGTCCATGGGCTGCAGAATAGGGGTGTTGTTGGGTGGAAGATAGAGAGCCTTTCTATACTTGAACTCTTCGATTATGTCCTCTGCGATGCTCAGTGGTGAGCGGTGCACTGTTCAGGACGAGAAGGGCTTGCAGGGGTAGGTTATTATCTGAGAAACTTCTTATGGCAGGACCAAAGACCAGGTTTACCCACCCCACAAAGAACTGCCTGATGACCCACGCCTTCGGGTTTTCCCTCCACATAACGTCCAGTTTTTCTTTCAGAATCTTATGCGACTTATAGGCTCTTGGGGTTTGTCTGAATGATATATCAGCAGCGGCTTGATCTTGGAATTTAAAAATGATAGACTATAGAGGTATGGATGTTTGTGGGAAACAGTCAGGCTGCAGCATTATGACTGAAAACAACGGATATTACCAGGATACCCCAGTGATATGTTTAAAAGACAATTTTCGAAATACAGTTGCTAGTAAAAGCAAAACAATTGCTCGACAAACAAAAAGAGATAGTAGAGGGCAACGAGTGTTAGCTCCCTTAAGGTTTACTATACAAATAGAAGGAGTATAAGAAAAAAAGATAGATGAGCTAAGATTACTTGAAAGTGCAAATAATATAGATATTATTGCTATAACAGAGACCTGGATCAACTTGAAAGATAGAGAAATGCCTTCTGAATGCAGCATACAGGGTTATAAACTGTTCCATATTGATAGGGTCAACAGGAAGGGTGGTGGGGTGGCGATGTATGTCAAAGATAATTTAAATTGTTTGTGTTAGACTAGATGTAAGATTAGAAACATTGGACACAGAATCTGTTTGGCTTCAGTTTCTCGAAGATCGTGAAAAATTAATTTTGGGTGTAATTTATAGGCCCCAAACTTTGATAGGGAGTGCAGTAAGCAGCAATGCGACGAAATTTATAAGGCATCTAGATATGAAAATGTTGTGTTAATGGGAGATTTTAACTTTAGACAAATTGATTGGAACAATATGACAGGCAATCTTGAGTCAAGTGATTTTCTTGATACGGTTCAGGATTGCTTTTTAAAACAACTAGAGGAAACAACCTGCTTGACTTGGTTCTTGCCAACAAAGAATCACTAGTTAATAATCTTGAGGTTAATGATGAGCTAGGGGACAGCAATCACAAATCACTTAGTTTCAATATATCATGGAATTACCAAGATAACTGCAATCAAGTCGCTGTCCCAGATTTCCCCTTGGCAGACTTCATGGGACTGAAAAATTACCTGGGTGGGCTAAATTGGAATGACCTTACTATGGGTCTGGTAGGTAGGATTGGTTGCCAGTATGACATATTTCAGAGCATAGTTCTAGCTGCACAGACGATTTTTGTCCTGAGTAGGGAAATTAGGTCTAACATAACAACAAAAGAACACAAGAAAGAAGGAACGCTGCAGCAGGCCTACTGACCCATGCAAAGCAGGCCATGTCACCCCCAGATTAGCCCGATGACCCACCTAGTCAGGTCACTTCCACTTAAGGAAGGAGCACGGCATCAGACCTAGTAGCACAAGCTAGTCAGGTCCAACTCACACCCACCCACACCCACTCATGTATTTATCTAACCTATTTTTAAAACTACACAACGTTTTAGCCTCTATAACTGTACTGTGGAGTTTGTTCCACTCATCCAAAACTCTACTACCAAACCAGTGCTTTCCTATATATCCTTCTTGAATCTGAATTTTTCCAACTTGAAACCATTGCTACGAGTCCTGTGTTGGCCGGAAATTTTCAGCACACTATTTACATCCCATTCATTTAATCATGTTTTCCATTTACACACCTCAGTCATATCCCCCCTAATTTACGCTTTTCGAGAGAGTGCAGATTCAGGTCCCTCAGTCTATCCTCATAGAGAAGATTTCTGATACATGTGATCAACTTTGTCATCCTCCTCTGTACGTTTTCCAGTGTATTTATATCCATTCTGTAATACGGTGACCAGAACTGTGCAGCATCGTCTAAATGAGGCCTAACCAAGGTTATACAGAGATGAAGAACAGCCTGAGGACTTCTATTATTTATACTTCTAGATATGAAACCAAGGATTCTGTTAGATTTATTGTGAACACTAATGCACTGTTGTCTTGGTTTAAGATTACTGCTAACTAGAACTCCTAAATCCTTTTTCGCAATCAGTAGTATTAAAATCTTTTTATTTTAGTTTATATGTGACATGGTTATTTTTCCTGTCCAACATTTAGAACTTTGCATTTATCTATATTAAACTACATCTGCCACTTCTCCGACCTTGCAACAGTCTATTCAAATAATTCTGGAGGCTCTAGTGTCCTCATTAGAATGAAATTGGACGGCCTATTTTGGTTTTCATCAGCAAAATTTTGCTTTTGTCAAATATTTATTCCCTCATCTGTGTAGTTTATGTAAATTGTGAACAACAACGGGCCCAACACTGACACCTGCAGAACACCACTTGTGACGTGCCCCCTTTCTGATTTCTCCCCATTTACGCAAACTCTCTGCTGCCTATTTGTCAGCCATGCCTCTACCCAGGAAAAAATTTCTCCTCCTATTCCGTGTGCCTTAAGTTTCCTCAGTAGCCTCTGATGTGGAACTCAATCGAAAGCCTTACTGAAGTCCATATACACAATATCATATTCATTTCAATGATCTACCTCCTCAAACACCTTAGTGAAAAAGTTAGTAAATTCGTAAGACAGGAACGCCCTTTTGTAAAACCGTGTTGAGATTCATTAATCAATTTATGCCTATCAAGATGGGTACGAATTGCTTCGGCAATTATAAATTCCATAAATTTTCCCACTATGGAGGTAAGGCTTATTGGTCTATAGTTCGAAGCCAAGGACCTGTCACCTGCCTTGTAAATAGGTATAACATTTGCCATTTTCCACTTATCAGGCACTATGCCAGATTGCAGTGATATGTTGAAAAGATTTGCCAAAGGTATGCTAAGTTCCTCTTTACATTCCTTCAACACCCTTGCAAACAGCTCATCAGGGCCTGGGGATTTGTTAGGTTTTAATTTCTCTATTTGTCTGAGGGCCATGTCACTAGTTACTGCAATCGTGCATAGTTTATTATCGTCCTGTTCTACATAATCTATTATTTCAGGAATTTCGCTAGTATTTTCCTGGGTAAAAACTGAGAGAAAGTAGGTATTGAAAATTTAACACATTTCCTTATCACTGTCAGCGATCTGACAAGAGTTACTCTTAAGTGGGCCTATCTTGTCCCTAATCTTACTTCTGTATACCTGAAAGAATCCTTTTGGGTTAGTCTTCGAATACCTTTGCTACCTTTTGACACGCCTGTATATGCCTCTCTTTTGACCAATGAGATGTTTTAATCTATTGTTCAACCATTTGGATTTATTTTTTTTTAGATCTAATTTCCCTGCTCGGAACAAAGGTTGCCTGGGCAGGTAGAATTATGCTCTGAAAAATGTCATATTGGCAACCAAGATCACCTACCAGACCCATAGTCAGGTTATCCCAATTTAGCCCACCCAGGTAATTTTTCAGTCCCATGAAATCGGCCAAGCAAAAGTCTGGGACAGAAATTTGACTGCAGTTATCTGAGTAATTCCATGATACATTGAAACTAAGTGATATATGATCACTTTCTCCAATCACTAACCTCAAGATTATTAATTAGTGATTCTTTGTTGGCAATAACCAATTCAAGCAGATTGCTTTTTCTAGTTGGTTCTGTCACAAACTGTTCTAAAAAAAATCCTGAACCCGCATCAAGAAATCACTAGACTCAAGATTTCCTGTCATATTGTTTCCAATCATTTGTCCAAATGTTAAAATCTCACATTAGCACAACATTTTCATATCTAGATGCCTTATGAATTTCGTCCAATAACAGCTTACTGCACTCCCTATCAGGTTTGGGGCCTTAAATCCACTAAATTTAATTTATCACGACCCCCCCCCCGGAACTGTTGCCAACAGATTCTGTGTTCGTTTTTCTAATCTTACATCGCCACTCACCACCCTTCCTGTTTGCCCTATCAGTCCGGAATAGTTTATAACCCCTGCATTCAGAAGGCATTTCTCTATTTTCAGTTTGACCAGGTCTCTTTTTATTTCCAATTTTGTCTAAAACTATCTGCACTTGCAAGTAATCTTAGCTCATCTATCTTTTTTCTTAGACTCCACTCTTTGTTTAGTAACCTTAAATAGTAGCCCCTCTTTGCCCTCTACTGTCCTTTTCTTTGTTCGTTGATTTAATTGATTTGCCTTTACTGCAATTTCATTTTGAATATTTCTTTTTAAACATATCCCAGTGTTTTCTGTTTTATCTGCTGCTTTCACCCTAAAACTGCCCGCCCTGACTGTTTCCTACAACACCCATTTCCTCTATAATCCCATCAGTTTTAAACACCCTTGACAAGTTCATCATTACCCCTTCAATTGAATTGGCTAATGCAACCATCCATCCCCAGAGAGATGACCCCCTCCCTTGATCTATCACGTTTGCCATAGATATGTCCCAGTTTCAGTGAATGGGATTGCAAGTTCCTTGCATACCTGTCCCAGCCAGCAATTTATCCTTTGCCATAGATATCCCTTATTTCCCACTCCCTTTCTAGGCAAGATGCTACATGGACTGGTCCCTCCCTTAGCCTGACTTCTTCTATGGCTGACATGTACTTATTCCCCCTTCTCTTCCCCTCTTCTTCCCTCCCTCTAAAATTTTTCCCCTTCCTAAAAAATTTTTCCCCTTTTTTCTTTTTTTCGGGTTTTTTTTTTTTTTATTTTTCCTTCTTCGGGGCTTTTTTCTTTATTTTTTTTGGGGGGTTAAACTTTTTGTTTTTCCTCCCCACCCCCCAAAACTTTTTTTTTTTTCTTTATCCCCCTTTTTCCCCCAATCTGGGCTTTGGTTTCCCTTTGGGGCCCCCCCCCCCTTTTCCCCCCTGGGGCTCTTCTGTCAAAGTCCCCCTAAAACCCTCCCCCTTCCGCTGTCCCCCCTCTGGTTAAAAAACTGGTCCCTTTTTCCCCAAAACCCAAAAAAATTTTTTT
>NW_026508432.1:0-13308 GCF_026875155.1 Cherax quadricarinatus
ACCTAACCAAAACCTAACCTGACAAAAACGTAACGTGCCATACCGTAACCAAAACCTAACCCCAAAAACATAAAAACAAAAACATAACATAACATAACCTAGGATTTAAAATTTCCCTAGATTAGGTTTTTGTTTACAAGTTTAAAAATTTAAAAAAAATTTTTTTCCCCCTTTTGCACAAAAAATAATTTAACTCCATTCCCCAAAGGGAGCATTATTTTAAGATATAGAAATCATAAAAAGGGGGGGGGGGCAAGGGGGACCCCAAAAAAAACTAAATATTGACCCCAAAAACTCCGATATGAGAGCGTGAAAAAAACGAATAAACGAATACTGATGATGACATATATCGGATTGCCATGAAGGACCAGTAGAGAGTTTTCGTAAAAGGGTTTTTCCCTTTAAACCTGGGGAATCTAGTCCAACCTTTAAATTTAAAACAAATTATGTTACTTTAAAGGCTGGCCCTCTAACTCCTGCATTTAAATATTTTGCTGCAAAACAAGTGTGGAAAGCGGATACCCCTGTACTAAAGGAAAATTTAGAATGGTTTTTATCCAGGTGTGCATTTTTTACAAGTGGGAAAAAAATTCTTTTTACTTTTGTGTCATGATCATCCCCGCGGTAAAGAAACTGGTTTTTTTTTTTTAAAAATTTTAAAAAGGGAAAGGAATGTCAGCCGTGTGTTGCTACCTTATTCTATAAGATAATTTTCACAGTGGGAACAAAAGCAAACTGTGTTTCCCGTCACAGTTTATTCCCCCCTTTTATACTCCCCACAATGCGAGATCCGTCAGCCTGACTGAGAACTTCAAATAGGGGGGAATGAGATATCGTTCCCGGGGAAAAATTTTTGTGGGGGGAGAAAAGAGAGCCTGGGAAAGGGGGGGGGGACAAAACTTGAAAGGGGTGGAAAGGGGGGTGGGGGTGCTGGAAAGGGAAGGGGACAGGGAAGGGATGGAAGGGGGATGGGAAAGGGGGGGTGAAAAAAAGGGTAGAATAAAAAACCCGAGGTTTAAAAAACCCGGGTATTACCCGACCCTTTTAAAGGGACCTAACCCACTTCCCCACCCCCCCCCCAAAAATACCCCCCCCAGAGATTACAAAAAGAGGAAAAAAAAAGGAATGTATTCCAAGTAAAACCCCCAAAACCCAGAGAAGAGAGAAGAAAGAAGAAAAGGAGGGGCGTTTTAGGGGTAAAAATTTTTGCTTAAAAAATTTACAAAGTTAAAAATTTCCCCTTTAAAAAATTAAGAAACTTTTTTTTTTTCTACGTTTCGAGTAGGGGTTCATTTTCCTGTTTTGCCCTTAAAATTTATGACAAAAGGTTCCCAGGGAAAAAATTTTAAAAACCTTTTAAATTCAAAAATTTTTAAAATTAGGGGGCAAAAATTTTTAAAATTAATTTAAGTGCAAAAATAACCATCAGGAAAATTTAAAATTTTTTAAATTGAAAAACATTTAAAAAAACCAAATTAAAAAATAAACTGCAAAAAATTTTTTTTTTGTTGGGGGAAAAATTGTTAAAAAAAAAAAAAATTTGGGGGGTTTTGAAAAATTTTTTACAAAAAAATTTTCCCCTTTTCCCCCCCAAAAACCCCCAACACTATTCCTTTCTTACCTTTCTCCAAAAATCCCCCTTTAACCAACCCCAAATACTTACGATTTTCTTTTTCCCCCTTCCCTTTAATATTTTTCCTTTTAAATTTAATTTCTCCTTTCCCACTACTTACTATATAAAATAACTCACGCATCTGACTTTCCTACCACCCCTGAGTCGTTTATTGAGTCACTCCAGCACCCAACTTAATTCACTTTTCAATCTTCCCTGTCTTCCCCACCCCCTCCAAACCCTCCTCCCTTAACATCCCCCTTAAAAGAAATCCCCGACTTTCCAATGGCACCACCATTAACATAAACTCCATTATCACTACTACCACCCAAATAATGTTTAAAAAGATAGGAAATAATCGAAAGTTAAAGATTAGGTACATGTTCTACAATAAAATTTATGATGAAATTTTCCCTCACAGTAGGCTTTTCAGTCAACTCAAATGAAATTAAAGATAGTAAACATCCACCAGCCTTGGGGGAAAAGTATTTAAGTGTCATCCTCAGCTTTTGGGGAAAAGTTCAGCCCATGGTCTGGAAAAAGGGGGTCAGTCCCTCAGCCTGGAAAAAGTTCACTCCATGGTCTGGAAAACCCTCCCCCTTTTTTTTGTGGCTACCTATTTTTTTTTTAATTAATTTTTGGTAAATTTTCCGGCCCCCTAGTTTTAAAAGGCCAAAATTCCCCTTCCCTTTTTGGGGCCCCTTTCCTCCCAAATTCATTCACCCCCTTTTTCCCCTTTTCCAAGCCTTAACTTTCAAAACCCTTACCTTCCAAATCCTTTTCCCCTCAAACCAAATTTTCCCTTTCTTGTTTTCCCTTAACAAAGGTCCCTTTCCTTAGGGGCCCCCTTCCCTTCCCTTTTTTTAAAAAAAGGGAAGTTTTTTGGGTTTCCCCCCGGGCCCCCCCCCCAAATTACCCCAATAATTTTTAAAGTTTCCCTTTAGGACAAAAACCCCAAATTTTCAAAGCCCCCCCAAAATTCCTCATCACCACCCCCCAAACCCCTTGGAATCCACCCCCCAACCAAAACCTAAACCTCCCCAACCCCCCCAAATTTAAAAAAAAAAAACCCCTTGGGTCAATTTCAGGACATTTTTTAAAAGGGAAACTTTTCGCCCAAAAGGGGTTTTCCTTCAGTCCAAATGCATAGAAACTAAAAAACCAAATTTTAAAGTGCAAAAATCAGGTAAAAATGTCGTGTGGGAAACTAGTAGTAATAGTAGTAGTAGTATTAGTAAAAGAAAAGTAGTAATATATCATTTTGGGAAAAGGGGAAAGGGTATGAGAAGGCCCTTGTCAGCATAAAGTTACAGCGATTTCCAGAAGGGAAAATAAATTGTTGATTAAAAAACCTGTTTAAGAATCGGGCCCATGAATTGTATTTCATCTGAAAAAATTTAAAAAAATTCCCCAACTAGGTAATTACCACACACACACAACACACACGGGCCAGGACCCTGATTTCGCCCCTGAAACCACATTTAGGGAGTACCCACACACACACACACCCCAACACCAAACAAAACACACACACACACACATAAGTACCTTTGACAGTAACAACACACTCACACACCACCACAACCAAAACACACACCTCACCGGGGACAAAACACAGGACAAAGGGAAACAATGAAAGAGAGAGTTAAAAACAAAAGGGAGAAATGGGAGAAATAAAAAAGGAAGAAAGAAAAATAACCCGGGAAAAAATTGGAAGGCCCAAGCGAAACCCCCCCCAAAAAACCCCTTTCAAAAGGACCCCAAACCCAAACGAAATTTTCCCAAGGCAAACTGAAAAACCCAAAACCCCAACCATCACACACCGATCCCCTGTTTCCCCCCCCCGCACCACAGTTACAGTATTAGAAAAAGAATTTAAGGTTTGGAAACAAAAATTTCAGAGGGAATAACGAATAAACATGAGGAATGGAAAGAAAAAACCCTTGGGGAATTCCCCAGAAAACATAGCATTTACAGAAACAAAACTCAGGGAGCCCCAAAATTTAAACAAAAGCAATTTTCCCCACCAAAAACCCCATATAATGGGGGGGGGGGAAAGGGATAGAAGGGGCCAGGGGGGAGGGGGGGTTGCTCTCTCGTAAAAAACAGAGGGAAATTCGAGAAAAAAAGGGAATAGATGAGACGGGAGAAAAGACTACATAGCGGGACACTTCATCGGGGGAACACAAAGTGGCCCATTGCAGTTTTTAAAAATTCCACCACAAAAACTGCAGGAGGCCAAGAGAGGAAAAATGAAGAGAGAAACCCAGAGCAATGGGGACACATTTGCGAGGGGGGCAAGAAAGCCACTCCCAGAGAAAAGTTGCTGGTTAGGGGGATTGACTGGGAAAACCTGGGGGCCACAGGGGGGGCCCCAAAACATGGAGAGCCGGGATTTTGGACGGGTTGCTGGAAAACCTAAATGCACCCAAATGTTAAGGACACTCCCAGATTAAGGGGAGGTTTAAACCCAGCAAGTTTGGGACCTAATGTTCACCCTGGGCAGCTCAAAAAATAAGACATCAAGTATGAACCCCTAGGAGCAGCGACCACTTGGTCTATGCTTTGAATACATAGAAGAGCTGCAAGTGGAGGGAATAAAGGGGGAGAAGGGAAAAAGCCTGACTATAAAAGAGGGGACCCCTGGGGTTGAAAAACTTCCGCGGGAGGTCCATGGGAAAAGGAACTGGCAGGAAAGCCAGTAAATAAAAATGATGGAATATGTAGCAAACAAAATCCCAAGGGGGGGCATGGAAAGGTTCATTCCCAAGGGCAACAGTAAAAAGGGGAAGACCGGGAACGAGCCCCGGGTTTTAAACCCGAGGGTGAAAGGGGGGCAAAAACAAAGGGGGAAATAAGAAGGGAAAAAAAGTACAGAAGGCAGAGAACCACAAAAAAAGGGAATCATTCGCAACCCGGGAATGATTTCGCACAGGAAGGAGGAGGCCCAACAGTATGAAAATGACAAGAAACGAGAATCAAGACACCCGAAACTTTGTTAACCCACATCAGGGGGAAAGGAAAACATCAAAGCCCAAAGGTTTAATCAGTTTAAGGACAGAAGGGGGGGAGAACTCCCAAGAAAGATCAGGAGGTATGTGGGGAAACCGAACGGGAGTTTTAAGGAAGTTTTTCCCAGAGAGACAGGAAGGGTTTTGGGGGAAAAAGACAGCACAAGGGAACTCAAGAGGGAAAATCCCAACAATTTTTTGGAAATTTACATACGAACAACTGGGAGGGGGTTGAAAAGGTTTCTTAAGTGACCTTGACACCTCAAAGGCGATGGGCCGACAACATCCCCCCCCCCAGGGGCCCCCTTAGAAAGGGAAAGCAAGATGCTTTTTGGGGGCCAAAAAAACCCCACAATCTTAAACACATCCCTTGAAACGGGCAACAAACCTGAAAAAGGGAAAAGACAGCTAAAGTAGTCCCCATATTTTAAAAAAGGAAACAAAAACGGGGCATTTAAACTACAGACCTGTGTCTCTGACATGAAATTGTGTAAAAAGTCGGAAAAATTTAAACAGGGGGAAGGGGTCGAACCCCGGGAAAGGGAACAAGATTAAAAATGAAAACCACAGGGGGTTCATGGAATTAAAAATCTTGTACCAAAAACCTCCGGGTTTTTTTATGACAAGGAAAACAGAAAAAAGACACAGAGAAAAGGGGTGGGTAGTTTGCTTTTTTCCTAGACTGCAGGAAGGCCTTTAAACACATTTTCCCCCACAAGAATTAGGGGCAGAACTGGGGGATCAGGCACAAACGAAAAAGGAAGGGAAACTGAAATGGATAAGGGAATCCCTGACAGGGAGGCAGCAACACCCAGGGAACGTGAAGGGGTACCCCCTGTTACGGGGGGGCCCCCACAGGGGTCAGTTCTAGGACCGGGGGGGGGGCCCTTTAATTTTTTTAAATATATGTAAAACAACATGAGGGAAGGAATAGACCCCTAAAAGTGTCCCTTTTTCGCAGTTTACTTGAAGTTATAAAAAATTTAAATGGGAACGAGGATGACCCGGCTGAAAAAAGAGCCCTGAGAGGCTGGACATGTGGTCCAGTAACTGCTTCTCAAAATTTAAAACCAGCCAAATGCAAATTCATGAAGATTGGGGAGGGGCAAAGAAACCGCAACAAAAGTATAGGCTGGGTTGGAAACAAAGACACAGACCTCACTCAGGGGAAAGACCTTGGGGGACCATAACAACCGAAAACATCAACGGAGGCACACTTTCAACCCAAAAAACCCGCGCAGCAAAAGGGGGCGCCTGGGCAAAACCTGAGAATAGCTTTCCGATCCCTTAATAAGGAATCTTTTCAAGACACGGAACACTGTGTATTTAGGCCCATACTGGAGTATGAAACACCAGTCCCTGGAACCCACACCGGGGCAAAGACGCCCAAGGGAATTTAGAGAAATTTAAAAAAGGTTTTCAACAAGGCCCAATTTCCCAGAGCTAAAGGGGAATGCCCGAACGAGGAAAGGTTAAGGGAAACCGGAACTAGGGAAAACTGGAGGACAAAAGGGGTTCAGGGGAGACATGAAACGACACACAAGATACGGGGGGAAATAAAAAGGTGGACAGAATGGGAAAAATTTTCCAGAGAGGGACACAGGGACAAGGGGTCACAACGGGAAAGCTGAAGACCCCGACGGGTAAACAGGGACTTTAGGAAGTATTTCTTCAGTCAAAAGAGTTGTCCGGGGGGGAAAACCCCGGAAAAAGGGGGAAAAAATTTTTTTAAAAAAAAAAAAAGCCAAAAAGGGGAAAAAAAGGGGGGGGAAATAAAGGGGGGGGGGTTTCCCCCCCCTGGAAAAAAAAAAAATTTTTTGGGGAAAAAAAACACACACACACAACCCCAAACACAAAAATTTTTTTTTTTAAAAAAAAATCACACCCCCCCACCAACACACACACAACACACACACACACACACACACACACACACACACAAAAAAAAAAACCCAAAAAAACCCCCAAAAAAAAACCCTTTTTAAAAAAAAAAACCCCCACACCCAAAAAAAAAAAAAAACACAAACTCACAAAAAAACCCCCCAAAAAAAAATAACCCCCCCCAAAAAAAAAAAAAAAACCCCCCCAAAAAAAAAAAACACCCCCCCAAAAAAAAAAAAAAACACAACCCCCCAAAACCCCCCAAAAAACAACCCCACCCCCCCCCACAAAAACCCCCCCCCCAAAAAACCCCCCAAAAAAAAAAAAAACCCCCAAAAAAGGGGGGCCCCCCGGGGGGGGGTTTTTTCCCAAAATTTTGGAAAATTTTTCCCTTTTTTTGGGGGTTCCCCCCCAAAAAAAAGGGGGAAAAGTTTCCCTTTCCCCAAAAAAGGGGAAAAAAGGGTGCCAACCCTTTTTTTGGGGGGGGGGTTTTTTTTTTTGGGGGTTTAAAAAAAAGGGTTTTTAAAAAAAAAAATCCCAAAAAAAGGGGAATTTTTTTTTTTGGGGGTTTTCCCCCCAAAATTTTTTTTTTTTAAAACCCAAAAACCCCGGGGGGCCCCCCCTTTTTTTAAAAACCCCCCCAAAAAAGGGGGAAAAAAATTTTTTTTTTTTGAAAAAAATTTTTTTTTTTTTTTAAAAAAAAATAAATTTTAAAATTTTTTTAAAAAAAATTTTTTTTAAAAAAAAAAAATTTTAAAAAAATTTTTAAAAAAAAAATTTTTTAAAAAACTTTTTTTTTTAAAAAATTTTTTAAAAAAAAATTTTTAAATTTTTTTAAAAAAAAAATTAATTTTTTTTTTTTTTTTTTTTTTAAAAAAAAAATTTTAAAATTTTTTTTTAAAAAATTTTTTTTTTTTAAATTTTTTTTAAATTTTTTTTTTATTAAATTTTTTTATTTTTTTTTTTTTTTTTTTTTTTTTTAAATTTTTAAAATTTTTTTTTTTTAAAAAAATTTTAAAAAATTTTTTTTTTTTTTTTTTTTTTTTTTTAATTTTTTTAATTTTTAAAAAATTTTTTTTTTTTTTTTAAAATTTTTTTTTTTTTTAATTTTTTATTATTTTTATTTTTAAAAATTTTTTTTTTAAAAAAATTTTTAAAAATTTTTTTTTTAAAAAAATTTTTTTTTTAAAAAAAAATTTTTTTTTTTTTTTTTTCCCCGGGTTTTTTTTTTTTTTTTAATTTTTCCCCTTTCCCCCCTTTTCCTTTTTTTTTTTTTTTTTTTTCCCCCCCTTTTTTTTTTTCCCCCTTTTTTTTTTTTTTTAAAAATTTTAAAATTTTTTTTTTGGGTTTTTCCCCCTTTTTTCCCCCCCCGGGGGCCCCCCCCCCCCCCCCTTTTTTTTAAAAAAAAATCCCCCCCCCCCCCCCTTTTTTTTCCCCCCGGCCCCCCCTTTTTTCCCTTTTTTCCTTTTCCCCCCCTTTTTTTTTGGGGGCCCCCCAAAAAAAAAAAATTTAAAAAACCCCCCCCCCTTTCCCCCCCCAAAAAATTTTTTTTCCCCCCTTTTAAAAACCCCCCCCTTTTTTTCCCCCCCCTTCCCCGGGGGCCCCCCCCCCCCTTAAAACCTTTTTTTTTCCCCCCCCAAAAAAAAAACCCCCTTTTTTTTAAAAACCCCCCCCCCCCCGTTTTTTTTTCCCCCCCCCCCCCCCCCCCCCTTTTTTTTTTTTTTTTTTTCCCCCCCCGGGGGGGGTGGGTTTTTTTAAAAAAAAATTTTTTTTTTCCCCCCCCCCTAAAAAAAAAAAACCCCCCCCCAAAAACCCCCCAAAGAAAAAAAAGGCCCTTTTAATTTAAAAAAAAAAAAAAAAACGGGAAAATTTTTTTTTTTAAAAAAATTTTTTTTTTTTTTAAATTAAAAAAAGGGAAAAAGGGGGAAGGGGTTTTTTTTCCCCAAAAAAAAAAAAAATTTAAAAAAAAAAAATGGGTTAAAAAAAAAGGGAAAGAAAAATTTTTTTTTTTTAAACCAAAAGGGGAAAAAATTTAAAAAAATTTGGGGGGGGGGAAAAAATTTTTTTTTCCTTTTTTAAACCCCCGGGGGGGGGGAAAAAAAAAAAACCCCTTTTAAACCCCCCAATTTCCCCCCAAAAAAAAAACCTTTTTTTTTTTCCCCCCCCCCCTTTTTAAAATTTTTTTTGGGGGGTTTTTAAAAAAAATTTTTTTTTAAAAAAAAAATTTTTTTTTTTCCTTTTTTTTTTAAAAGGGGGGTTTTAAAACCTTTTTAAAAAATTTTTTTTTAAAAACCCCCCGGGGGTTTTTGGGGGGGAAAGGGGGGGCCCCGGGGGGGGGGGTTTTTTTTTGGCCAAAAAAAAAAAGGGGGGGGGAAAAAAACCAAAACCGGTTTTAAAAACTTGGGGTTTTTGGGGGAAAGGGGAAACCCGGGGTTTTAAAAAAAAAGGGGGGGCACCCCTTGGGGGTTTTTAAAAAAAAAAAAAGGGGGGGCCCGGGGGGAAAAAGAAAAAACCCCCCTTTTTAGGCCCCAAAATTTTTTTTCCCCCCCCTTTAAAAAAGGGGGTTTTTGGGAAAAAAAAAAACCCTTTTTTTTTGAAAATGAAAAAAAAAAAAAAAAAAATTTTTTTTAAAAAAGGGAAAAAAAAATTTTTTAAAATTTTGGTTTTTTTTTTAAAAAAAAAAAAAAAAAATTTTTTTTTTTTCCCCCCTTTTTTTAAAAAAAAAAAAAATTTTTTTTTTTTAAAAAATTAAAAAATTTTTAAAAAAAAACCCCCTTTTTTAAAAAAAAAAAAAATTTTTTGATTTTAGGCCCGAAAAGGGGTTTTTTCCCCCCCCTTAAAAAGGGGAAAAAAAATTTAAAAGGGGGGGGCCCCCCCCGGGCCCCCAAACCCCCCCCTTTTTTTTTTTAAAAAACCCCAAAAATTTTGGGGGGGAAAAAACCCCCCCCCTTTTTTTTTGGGGTTTTTGGGGGGGAAAAAAAAAGGGTTTTTTAAAAAAAATTTTTTTTCCCGGGGGAATTTAAAAAAAAAGGGGTTTTTTTTTTTTTTTTTGGGGGGAAAAAAAATTTTTAAAAAAAAAAAAAATTTTAAAAAAAAAAGAATTTTAAAAAAAAAGGGAAAATTTTTTTTTTTTACGGGGAAAATGGGTTTTTTAATTTTTTTTTAAAAAAAAAAAAAAATTTTAAAAAAAAAATTTTTTTTTTCCCCCCCAAAAAAAAAAAAAGAAAAAAAAAAAATTTTTTAGGAAAAAAAAAAAAATTTTTTTTTTAAAAAAAATTTTTTTTTTAAAAAAAAAAAAAAACCCCCTTTTTTTTTTTAAAAAATTTTTTTAAAAAAAAAAAAATTTTAAAAAAAAAAATTAAAAAAAAATAATTTAAAAAAAAAAAAAATTTTTTTTAAAAAAAAAAGGGGGGGGGGAAAGGGTTTTAAAAATTTTCCCAAAAATTTTAAAATTTTTTTAAAAAAAAATTTTCCTTTTAAAAACCCCCCCCCCCCCAAAAAAATTTAAAAAAAAAATTTTTCCCCCCCCTTTTTTTGAAAATTTTTTTTTTAAAAAAGATAAACCCCCTTTTAAAAGGTTTTCCCCCTTTTTGGGGGTTTTTTCCCCCGGGGGAAGGGAAAAAATTTTTTTTTTTGGGGGGAAATTTTTTGGTTTTTGGGGGCCCCTTTTTTTTTAAAAAAAATTTTTAAAAAAATTTTTTTTTTAAAAGGGGGGTAAGGGGTCCCTTTTAAAAAATGGGAAAAAGGGGGGGGGGGGGGGAAAACCCTTTTTTTGGGGGGGTTTTTTTGGGTAAAAAAAAGGGGGTTTTTTGGGGGGGGGTTTGGGGGGAAAAAAAAAAGGGGGGGGGAAAAAAAAAAATTTTTGTTAAAAAAACCCAAACCGGTTTTCCCTTTTTTAAAAAAAACCCCCCCCCTTTTTTTCCCCCCCAAAAAATTTTTTTAAAAAAAACCCCCAAAATTTTTTTTTAAAAAAAATTTAAAAAAAATTTTAAAAAATTTTAAAAAAAAAAAAAAAAAAAATAAAAAAATTTTTTTTTAAAAAAAAAAAAAAAAAGGGGAAAAAAAAAAAAAAAAAAATTTTGGGGCCCCAAAATTTTTTAAAAAAAAAAAACCCCCCCAAATTTTTTAAATTTTTTAAAATTTTTTTCTTAAAATTTTTTTTTTAAAAAAAACTTTCCGGGGGGAAATTTTTAAAAAACCCCCCCCCCCTTTTAAAAAATTTTTTGTTTAAAAACCCCCCCCCGGGGAAAAAAAAAGGAAACCCCTTTTTTTCCCCCCCAAAAAAACTTCCCTTGGTTGCCCCCCCCCAAAAAAAAAAAAAAAATTTTTGGGGAAACCCCAAAAAACCCCTTTTTTGGGGGGGTTTTTTTTTAAAAAACCAAAAAAAACCCCCCAAAAAAAAAGGGCCCTTTTTGGGGGGAAAAAATTTTTTAAAATTTTGGGAAAAAAATTTTCCCCCCCCAAAAAAAAAGGGGGGTTTTTTTTTTGGGGGGTTTTTTTTGGGCCCTTTTTTTTTTCCCCCCCTTTTTTTTCTTCCCCGGGGGAAAAACCCCCCCCAAAAAAAAAAGGGGAAATTTTTTTTTTGGGGGGAAAAAAACCCCAAAAAAAAAAAAAAATTTTTTTTCCCCAAAACCCCCAAATTTTTTTTTTAAAATTTTTTTTTTTAAAAATTAAAAAAAATTTTTTTTTTTTTTCCCCCCCCCCTTTTTTTTTAAAAAAAAAAATTTTTTTTTTTATTTTAATTTTTTTTATTTTTAAAAAAATTTTTTTTTTTTTTAAAAAAAAAAAAAAAAAATTTTTTTAAAAAAATTTTTTTTTAAAAAAAAAAATTTAAAAAAAATTTTTAAAATTAAAAAAAAAAAAATTGGGGAAAACCCTTTGGGTTTTAAAAAAAGGGGGAATTTCCCCCAAAAAATTTTTTTTTTAAAAAAAAAAAAAAAAATTTTTCCCCCTTTTTTTTTCCCCCCCCCTTTTTTCCCAAATTTTTTTTTGGGGGGTTTTTCCCCCCCCCTTTTTTTTTTCCCCCAAAAAGGGTTTTTTTTTTCAAAAACCCCCCCCCAAATTTTTTAAAAGCCCCCTTTTTTTTGGGGGGAAAAACCCCCCCCCCTTTTTTTTTTTTCCCCCCCCCCCCCCCCCCAATTATTTTTTTCTAAAGTTTAAAACAAATTTGGGGTTGTAAAAAAACCTTTCCCAGTCGTTCTTACTGGCACTGGGCTCTTCCGGGCCTGTCTTTCCCTAAAACCCTTTTTTTGTGGGGCGGCCAACAGGGGCAACATCACCTTCGTGGCGTTCCATACGAAAAAGGACTATTAAGTTTTGCAAAGGTCATCAACACTCCCAAAATATAAGAATTGGGAAAGGGATTTTCCCCCCCTCCAGTGACCTTAAGTTTTACATACCATATTATAGCCCTACTTTAATAATAAAAAATAATAATAATATAATAATAATAATAAATACAGTAGAATAACAGGAAAAATTATAAAAATAATTAATTTTTTTTATTTTTTATTATTATTATTATTATTATTTTTTATTATTATTATTATAAATGGTATTATTAATTGTTTTATTTTTTTACTATGAGATTATTTTTTTCCAAAAAACACAAAAAAGCATTGAAATTTTTTTTATTAATATTGTCAAATTCAGGGGGGAAACGCTAAAACCGTTGGGGTGGGGGTCATGCAGGACCTGGAAAAATGGGGGTATAAGGTTCGAGCCAAAGGGAAGGGGGGGATAGTTTCCCTATACCCAGGATTTACCCCTGGTTTAGTTTCTCCCTCTCGTGTCCACAGCCTTTTTCCCGGGGGAAAATTACGGGAACCGGATATTATCTAAGAGCCATACAACCTACCGGGCAACATGACCCAAACCCAGTGTTCTGGTGGGGAAATCTCCCCTTTTTTTTTTTTTTTACATTTTTCAAACCCCTATTTTCTTTCGGGTATTATTCTTCTCTCTCCTCTTCCTCTCCCCCTCTCTCTCTCTCCCCTTTCTCTCTCTCTCTCTCTCTCTCCTCTTCTCTCTCTCTCTCTTCTCTTCTCTCTCATTTAAGACAATTCTATTTTTCACCCATTTAAGGTCAATCTCTTTTCTCACCCTATTTAAAGATAAATCTCTGTTTCTACCCTATTTAAGATAACTCTGTTTCTCACCCTTTTTAAGATCAATCTTGTTTTCCCCTTTTTAAATCATTTTCTATGTTTCCCACTCAAAGACATCCTGTTTCCCACTGAATTGGGATCATCTCAAAATTTTCCCTTTTTTTAAGCTCTATCTCTGGCTCCCCACCTATTTAAAGATCAATTCCCAAGGGTTTTAAACTTAAGAAAGCTAGGAGAGACGGCGAACTTAGTTAATATATTTTCTGTCTCTAGTGAGCTAAAATTAGAAAATTTTTAAAAAGATAATTAATTTCTTCCCTTTCAGACCAGAAACACCCGAAGAGGGGCCTGGCTTTTTTGGGCCCCATGCACCCACTCATCATGACTGTTGGCTCTTTGGGGTTTTGGGGCTTCCTTCCTGGCTGGAGGAAGAGTGGGCTACCCCCTCATCAAGAACTGTTCCCCCTCGCCCCTTTGTTAGTCCGGGCACTTGGTCCCAGGGATACCCAAAAATGGTTGCTCTTCCTGTCTAAAGGCTTTACCCCCAATTTTCATTCTTCTTAGTTTCTTTCTTTCCTTTCTTTTTTTCCTTTTCTTCTTTTCCTCTTTTTATTTTTTTTTAGTATTTTTTTTGTATTATTATTACTGTTATTTTTGATTTTTCTTTCTTTCAAACACCGGCCGTATTCCCGGGGAC
>NW_026508434.1:0-14703 GCF_026875155.1 Cherax quadricarinatus
ATGGTCATCTGTGTTATTGACTGTTTTGGCTTCTGTGTTATTGCACTGTACAGGTCTTTTGTGTTCTTGTACTGTACCTGGCATTCCCCTGTGATTGTACTCTACTGGGTTTTCTGTGTTATGTTTCTGTACTAGTCTTCCCGTGTTATTGTAATGTTCTGGTCTCCTGTCTTATTTTAAATCTTCTGGTTTTCTTCGAATTCTTTCTGAACCGTCTCTGTGTTATTCTCCTCTACTGGTCTTCTGTTTCACTGTACTGCACTGGTGTTCTGTGTTATTTTCAATGTATTGGTCTTCCGTGTTAATGTACTCTACTGGTAGTCGGTGTTTTTTGTACCATACTGGTCCTCGGGGTTATTGTACTTTACTGGTCTTCTATGTATTGTTAAATGTACTGGTCTTCCCGAAATTGAACTGTAACTGGCTGTGTTTTTGTACTGTGCTGTCCTCTGTGTTACTGTAACTGAAATGTACTGAATTGTGGGCACTGTACAGTAAAAGGTCTTCTGTGCAAATGTACTGTCCTGGTCTTTATGTTACTATAAACCCAACTGGTCTTCTCTGTTAATGTACTGTACTTGTATTCTGTGTATTGTTCTTTACTGGTCTTCTGTGTTGTTCTGCACTGGTCTTCTGTGTTATTGTACTGTACTGGTATTGTGTGCATTGTACAGTATTGATCTTGCTTGTTATTGTACTGTACCGGTCTTCGGCGTTACCGTACTGTATGGTCTTCTGTATTATTGTACTGTACTTGTATTGTCTGTTATTGTACTGTACTGGTCTTTTGTATTATTGTATTTTACTGGTGTTCTGTGTCACTGTACAGTACTCCTCTTCCGTGTTACTGTACTGTACTGGTCTTGTGTGTTACTGTACTGTACTGATCTGTGTTATTGTACTGTAATGGTCTTGTTACTGTACTGTACTGATCTGTGTTATTGTACTGTAATGGTCTTGTGTGTTACTGTACTGTACTGATCTGTGTTATTGTACTGTAATGGTCTTGTGTGTTACTGTACTGTACTGATCTGTGTTATTGTACTGTAATGGTCTTGTGTGTTACTGTACTGTACTGATCTGTGTTACTGTACTGAACTAATCTTCTTTGTTATAGTTCTGTACTGGTCTTCTGTGTTATTGTACTGTACTGGACTGCTGTGTTATTGTACTGTACTGGTCTTCTGTGTTATTGTACTGTACTGGTCTTCTGTGTTATTGTACTGTACTGGTCTTCTGTGTTATTATACTGTACTTGTCTTCTGTGTTATTGTACTGTACTGGTCCTCTGTATTATTTTACTGTACCTGTCTTCTGTGTATTGTTCTGTATTGGTCTTCTGTGTTACTGTAATGTACTGGTCTTCTGTGTATTGTACTCTACTGGTCTTCTGAGTTTTTGTGCTGTACTGGTTTTCTGTGTCACTGTACTGCACTGGTCTTCTCTGTTATTATGTTCTGGTCTTCCGTGTTATTGTACTCTACTTGTCTTCTGCGTTATTGTACTGGGCCTCTGTGTTATTGCACGCTACTGGTCTTGTGTGTTGTTTTATACTGGTCTTTTGTGCAATTGCACTGTACTCTTTTTCAGTCATTTGAAATGTACTGGTCTTCTGTGTTATTGTACTGCACTGGTCTTCTATGTTATTGAACCGTAGTGGTCCTCTGTGTAACTGTACTGAAATGTTCCTGTGTGCTACTGTACTGTACTGGTATTCTGTGTTATTGTACTGTACTGGTCTTCTGTGTTAGTGAACGGTATTGCTAGTCTACATTAATTAAAGTACTTTCTTGTGTTTTTTCCCTTTGTGCTAGTCTACTGTGTTATTGTACTGTACTGGTACTCTGTGTTATTGTACTATTCTGGTCTTCTGCGTTATTATTCTGTACTGGCATTCTGTGTTATAGTACTGTACTGGTCTTTTGTGTTATTGTTCTGTACTGGTCTTCTGTGTTATTATACTGCACTGATTTTCTGCGTTATTGTACTGTAATGATGTTCTGTGTTACTGTACTGTACTGGTCTTCTGTCTTATTGTAATATACTGGTCTTCTGTCTTATTGTATTCTACTGGTATTTTTTTATTGTACTGTACTGGTCTTGTGTGTTATTGTACTGTACTGGTCTTCTGTGTTATTGTACTGTACTGGTCTTCTGTGTTATTGTATGTACTGGTCTTGTGTGTATTGTACTGTATGGTCTTCTGTGTTATTGTACTGTACTGGTCTTCTGTGTTATTGTACTGTACTGGTCTTCTGTGTTATTGTACTGTACTGGTCTTCTGTGTTATTGTACTGTACTGGTCTTCTGTGTTATTGTACTGTAACTGGTCTTTTTGTGTTATTGTCTGTCTGGTCTTCTGTGTATTTGTACGTACTGTCTTCTGTGTTATTGTACTGTACTGGCTTCTGTGTTATTGTACTGTACTGGTCTCTGGTTAATGTACTGTACTGGTCTTCTTGTTATTGTACTGTACTGGTCTTCTGTGTTAATGTACTGTACTGGTCTTCTGTGTTATTGTACTGTACTGGTCTTCTGTGTTATTGTACTGTACTGGTCTTCTGTGTATTGTACTGTACGTTTCTGGTGTTTTTTGTACTGTACCGTCTTCTGTTTTTTGACTGTAAATGGTCTTCTGTGTTATGTACTGTACGGTCTTCTGTGTTATTGTACTGTACTGGTCCTTCTGTGTTATTTTTACTGGGTTGGCCCGTGTTATTGTACTGTAAATGGTCTTCTGTGTTATTGTACTGGTCTATGTTTATTGTACTGTACTGGTCTTTTGTGTTATTGTACTGTACTGGTCTTCTGGTTATTGTACTGTACTGGTCTTCTGTGTTATTTTACTGTAAATGTTTCTGTGTAATTTTACTTACTGGTCTTCTGTGTTTTGGGAAATGTACTGGTCTTCTGTGTTATTGTACTGTACTGGTCTTCTGTTTATTGTACTGTTCTGGTCTTTGTGTTATTGTACTGTACTGTCTTCTGTGTTTATTGTACTGTACTGGTCCCTTGTGTTAATTGTACTGTACTGTCTTCTGTGTTATTTACTGTACTGGTCTTTCTGTGTTATTACTTACTGGTCTTCTGTTTATGTACTGTACTGGTCTTCGGTTTTTGTACGTACTGGTCCTTCTGTGTTATTGTTTCTGTACTGTCTTCTGTGTTATTGTACGTACTGGCTTCTGGTTTTGTACTGTACTGGTCTACTGTGTTATTGTTCTGTACTGGTCTTCTGTGTTATTGTAATGTACTGGTCTACTGTGTTATTGTACTGTACTGGTCTTCTGTGTTATTGTACTGTACTGGTCTCTGTGTTATTGTACTGTACTGGTCTTCTGTGTTATTGTACTGTACTGTCTTGTGTGTTATTGTACTGTACTGGTCTTCTGTGTTATTTTACTGGGACTGGTCTTTGTGTTATTGTACTGTAACTGGTCTTCTGTTTTATTGTACTGTACTGGTCCTGTGTTATTTAACTGTACTGTCTTCCCGTGTTATTGTTTCTGTACTGGTCTACTGTGTTATTGAAATGTACTGGCTTCTGTGTTTTGTACTGTACTGGTCTTCTGTGTTTATTGAAATGTACTGGTCTTCTGTGTTATTGTACTGTACTGGTCTTCTGTGTTTTTTGTACTGTACTGGTCTTCTGTTTATTTTTACTGTACTGGTCTTCTGTGTTTTTGTACTGTAAATGGTCTTCTGTGTTATTGTACTGTACTGGTCTTTGGTTATTTTACTGTAAATGGTCCTTCTGTGTTATTGTACTGTACTGGTCTTCTGTGTTATTTTCTGTACTGGTCCCTTTGTGTTAAATTTTCTGTACTGGTCTTTTGTGTTATTGTACGTACTGGTCTTGTTTTTATTGTACTTACTGGGCTTTGTGTTATTGTACTGTACTGTCTTCTGTGTTATTGTACTGTACTGGTCTTCTGTGTTATTGTACTGTACTGGTCTTCTGTGTTATTGTACTGTACTGGTCTTGAGTGTTTTGTACTGTACTGGGCTTTGTGTTTTTTGTACTGTACTGGTCTTCTGTGTTATTGTACTGTAAATTGGTCCTTCGTGTTTTTTGTACTGTACTGGTCTTCTGTTTATTGTACTGTACTGGTCTTTCTGTGTTATTGTACGTACTGGTCTTCTGTGTTATTTACTGTACTGGTCTTCTGTTTATTGTACTGTACTGGTCTTCTGTGTTATTTACTGTACTGGGCTTTTTTGTGTTATTGTACTGTACTGTCTCTGTGTTTATTGTACTGTACTGGTCTTTTCTGTGTTATTTTACGTACTGTCTTCTTGTTTGTACTGTACGTCTTTGTGTTATTGTACTGTACTGGTCTTTGGTGTTATTGTACTTACTGGGGCTTCTGTGTTATTGTACTGTACTGGTCTTCTGTGTTATTGTACTGTACTGGGCTTCTGTGTGATTGTATGTACTGGTCTTCTGGGGTTATTGTACTGTACTGGTCTTCTGTGTTTTTTGTACCTTTCTGGTCTTCTGTGTATTGTACTGTACTGGTCTCTGTGTTATTGTACTGTACTGGTCTTTTGTGTTATTGTACTGTACTGGTCTTCTGTGTTATTGTACTGTACTGGTTTTGTGTTATTGTACTGTACTGGTCTTCTGTGTTATTGTACTGTACTGGTTTTGTGTTTTTGTACTGTACTGTTTTTGTGTTTGTACGTAACTGGTCTTTTGTGTTATTGTACTGTACTGGTCTTTTGTGTTATTGTACTGTACTGGTCTTCTGTGTTATTGTAAATGTACGGCTTCTTGTTATTGTACTGTACTGGTCTCTGTGTTATTGTAACGTACTGGTCTTCTGTGTTTTTGTACTGTACTGGTCTTCTGTGTTATTGTACTGTACTGGTCTTTTGTGTTAAATTTTACATGGCCTGTGTTTATTGTACTGTACTGGTCTTTTGTGTTAATTTTACTGTACTGGCTATCTGTGTTATTTTACTATGGTCTTCTTTTGTTATTTTACTGTACTGGTCTTCTGTGTTATTGTACTGACTGGTCTTCTGTGTTTATTTTACTGTACTGGTCTTCTGTGTTATTTTACTGTATGGTCTTCGTGTTTTTGTACTGTACTGGTCTTTTGTGTTTTTGTACTGTACTGGTTTTTGTTTAGTACGTACTGGTCTTCTGTTTATTTATGAAGGTCTTCTGTTTATTTTACGCAGGGGCTTCTTTTTTTTGAAAGTAGGGCCTCTGTTAAGTACTGAAAAATTTCCCGTTGTTATGTACTGATGGTTTTTTGTTATTGACGTATGGCTTTTGTTTTTAACTTTTTACCGGAAAATTTTTCTTGTGTTACTTTTTGCTAGTTCTGTGTTAAGTACTGTACTGGTCTTTGTTTATTTTACTACTGGTTTTCGTTTTTTAAGTACTGGGTTCTGTGTTATTTTTGTCTGGGCTTTTGGTATTGTTCTGTACTGCTTTTTGTTATTTACCACTGTTTTCTCGTTATTGTCTGTAATGATTTTTTTTTGGTTGTACTGTCTTTTGTTTATTGTTTACGGGCTTCGTTTATTGACTATTTTTTTTTTTGTACTGTATGGGTTTTGTGTTTTTGTACTGTACTGGTCTTTGTTTATTGTATTACGGTCTTCTGGTTTTTTGTATTACTGGTTTTTTTATTACTGTACTGGTCTTTGTGTTTTTGTACGTAAATGGTCTTTTTGTTTTTGACTTTCTGGTCTCTGTGTTTTGTACTGTACTGGTCCTGGGTTATTGTACTGTACTGGGCTTCTTGTTATTGTAATGTACTGGTCTTCTGTTTTTTGTACTTACTGGGCTCGTTATTGTACTGTACGGTCTTTTGTGTTATTGTACTGTCTGGTCTTCTTGTTTTTGTACGTACTGGTCTTCTGTGTTAATGTACGACTGGTTTCTGTTCATTGTACTGTACTTTCCTGTGTTATTTTACTGTAGGTCTTTTTTTGTTATTGACTTATGGTTTCTGTGTTATTGTACGTCTGGTCTTCTGTGTTATTGTACTGTACTTCTACGGTTTTTTTGATGTACGGCTTCTGTGTTATTGTACTGTACTTCTTCTGTTTATTGAAATGTACTGTTCTGTGTTATTGACTGTACTGGGGCTTCTGTGTTTTGTACGGTGCTGTGTTTTTGTACTGTCTGGCTTTTGTGTTATTGCTGTACGGGCTCTGGTTTTTTGTACTGTCTGTCTTCTGTGTTATTGTACTGTCGCCGTGTTATTGTATGTACTGGTCCCTTTTGTGTTATTTTACTGTACTGTCTTTTTGTTTATTGTACTGTACTGGTCTTCTGTTTATTGTACTGTACGGTCTTTTTGTTATTGTACTTTGGGTTTTCTTGTTTTTGTACTGTACTGGGCTTTGTGTTTTGTACTGTACTGTCTTTTTGTGTTATTTACGTACTGGGGCTTCGTGTTTTGTACTGTACTGGTTTTTTGGTTTTTTTTCTGGGTTATTGGTTTTTTCGTACTGGTCTTTGTGTTTTTGTACGTACTGGGCTTTTTTTTTGTACGACTGGGCTCTGTGTTATTTTACTGTACTGGGCTCTGTGTTTTTTTACGTATGGCTTCTGTGTTATTGACGTCTGGTTCTGTGTTATTGTCTGTACTGGTCTTCGGGGTTTTTTGAAGTACTGGTCTCTGTGTTTGTTGTCTGGGCTTTTTGTGTTAATTTGTACTTTCTGGCTTTTTGTTATTGTACTGACCGCTTTCTGTGTTATTGTCGTACTGGTCTTTTGTTTTTTGTATGTACTGGCTCTGTGTTATTGTACTGTACGGTCTTTTGTTTATTGTACGTACTGGTCTTTCTGTTTTTTATGACCTTTTTTTTTACCTCTCTCTGTTTATTGTACTGTACTGGTCTTGTGTTATTGACTGTACTGGTCTTTTGTGTTTTTTTACTGTACGGGCTTTGTGTTATTTTACTGTAATTTTTCTTGTTATTTTACTGACGGTCTTTTGTTATTTTCTGTCTGGTCTTCTGTTTAAAAGTCGTACTGGTCTTTTTGTTATTTTACTGTACGGGCTTTTGTTCATTGTACTGTACTGGTCTTGTTTTATTTTAAATGTAAATGTCTTTTTTGTGTTATTGTACGTAAGGGCTCTTGTTTTTGTCGTACTGGCTTCTGTGTTTTTGGGGTTTTTTACTGGTCTTGGTGTTTTGACTGTACGGCTTTGGTTATTGTACTGTACTGGCTTTGTGTTTTTGACTGAAATGGGCTTGTTTATTGTACGTACTGGTCTAAAATGGTATTGTATGACTGGTCTTTTTGTGTTATTGTAGACTGGTCTTTTGTTATTTTCGTCTGGTCTTTGTGTATTGTACTGACGTCTTCTGGTTTTGAAATGTACTGGGCTTCGTGTTATTTTTACTGTACTGTCTACGTTTTATTGTACTTAAAATGGTCTTCTGTTTTTGACTGACTGTCTTCTGTGTTATTTACGACTGGTCTTTGTGTTTTTGTACTGTACTGTTTTTGTGTTATTGACTGTACTGGTCTCTGTTTATTGTACTGTACGGCTCTGTGTTATTGTACTGTCTGTCTTTGTGTATTGATGTACTGGTCTTCTGGTTATTGTACTGTACTGGGCTTTGTGTTAGACCTTTCTGGTTTTTGGGTTTTTACTGTACTGGGCTCTGGTTTTTTGACACTGGGGCTTTTGTGTTATTGATGTCTGTCTTCTGTTTATTGTACGACTGGTTTTGTGTTATTGTACGTACGGGCTTCTGTGTTTTTTTGACTTACGTCTTGGGGTTATTGTACTGTACGGTCTTTTTTTTTTATTGTCGTACGGTCTTCTGTTTATTGTACTGTAAATGGGCTTCTGTGTTATTTTACTGACGGTTTTTGTTATTGTACTGTACTGGCTTTTGTGTTATTGTACTTACTGGTCTTTGTGTTTTTGTACGTACTTGTCTTTGGTTATTGTACGTCGGTCTTCTTTTTTATTGTACTTATGGGCTTCCGTGTTTTTGTACTGTTTTATGTGTTATTGTACTTACTGGTCTTTTTTTTATTTTACGGACTTTTTCTGTGATTGACTGTACTTTTCTGTGTTATTTTACGTACTGGTCTTCTGGTTATTGTACTGTACGGTCTTCTGTGTTTTTGGTACTGGTCTTCTGTTTTTGTACTGTACTTTCTTCTGTGTTTTGTACTGTATGGTCTTCGTGTTATTGTACTTTCGGTCTTTTGGTTTTGTACGTACTGGTCTTCTGTGTTTTTTGTACTGTACGGTTTCTTGTTTTGTACTGTACGGGCTTCTGTTTATGACTTACTGGGCTTCTGTGTTATTTTCGACTGGGCTTTTGTGTTATTTTACAAACTGTCCCCTTTGTTATTGTACTGTACTGGTCTTCTGTTTTTTGTACTGCGGTCTTTTGTTTATTGACTGTACTGGTCTTTTGTGTTATGACTGTACTGGTCTCTGTGTTATTGTATTACTGTCTTCTGGTTTTTACTTACTGGTCTACTGTGTTATGACTGTACTGGTTTTTGTGTTTTGTTCTGTACTGTCTTCTTGTTATTTACTGTACTGGTCTTCTGTTTATTGAAAGTAAATGGGCTTTTGTTATTGTACTGTAGCTTCTTTGGGTTTTTTTTTTTCGTACTGGTTTTCTGTGTTATTGCTGTCTGGTTCTGTGTTATTTTACGTACGGGCTTGTGTTTTTGTACTGTATGGTCTTCTGTTTATTTACTGTACTGGCTTTGTGTTATTTTACTGTACGGGCTTTTTGTGTTTTGTACTGTACTGGGCTTTTGTTATTTTACTGTACGGCTTCTGTGTTATTACTGTACTGGTTTTGTGTTATTGTACTGTACTGTCTTTTGTGTTATTTGTACTTACTGGGCTTCGTTTATTTACTGTATGTCTTTTGGGTTTTGTACTGTACTGGTCTTGTGGTTATTGAAAGTATGGGCTTTTGTGTTATTTACTGTACGGGCTTTTGTTTTTGACTGACGGTCTTCTGTTTTTTTGTACGTACGGTCTTTTGGTTTTTGACGTACTGGTCTTCTGTGTTATTGTACTGTACTGTCTTTCTGTGTTATTGACTGTACGGGCCTTCTGTTTATTTTTCTGTACGGTCTTTGTTTATTGGGACTGACTGGTCTTCTGTTTATTTTACTGTCGGTCTTTGTGTTATTGACTGTACTGTCTTCTGTGTTTTTTGTACTGTACTGGGCTTTTGTTTTATTGTACTGTCCCGGCCCTTTTTGTTATTTTACTTACTGGTCTTTTGTGTTATTGTACTGACTGGTCTTCTGTGTTATTGACTGTACTGTCTACTGTGTTATTTTACTGTACTGGGCTTCTTGTTATTTTCTGTCTGGTCTTTGTTTAAATTTTACTGTAAAATGGGCTTTGTGTTTTTGACTGTACTGGCTTGTTGTTATTGTCCCGTACTGGCCTGTGTTATTGTACTGTACGGGCTTCTGTGTTATTGTTTTACTGGTCTTTTGTGTATTTACTGACTGGTCTTCTGTGTTATTGTACGTACTGGTCTTGTGTTTTTTGTACGTACTGGTTTTTTGTGTTTTTGTACTGTACTGGGCTCTGTGTTATTTACTGTACTGCCCTTTTGGTTTTTGTACTGACTGGTCTTCTTGTTATTGACTGTACTGGTCTTTTTATTTACTTACTGGGCTTTTGTGTTTTGTACTGTACTGTCTTTGTGTTATTGTACTGTTTTCTGGGGCTTTTTGTGTTTTTTACTGTACTGGTCTTCGTTTATTGTACGTACTGGTTTTTGTGTTATTGTACTGTACTGGGCTTTTGTTATTGTACTGTACTGGGCTTCTTGTTATTGTACGTACTGGCTCTGTGTTATTTTCTGTACTGGTTTTTCTGTGTTATTGTACGTACTGGCTTTTTGTTTTTGAAATGTACGGTTTTTTGTGTTATTTACGTACGGTTTTTCTGTGTTTTTTACGTACGGCTTCTGTTTTATTGTACGTACTGGCTTCTGTGTTTAATTTTACGTACGGTCTTTGTGTTATTGTACTGTACGGTCTTCTGTTTATTGTCTGTACTGGTCTTTTGTGTTTTTTGTACTGTACGGTCTTCTGTGTTATTGTACGTACTGGTCTTCTTGTTTTGTACGACTGGTCTTTTGTGTTATTGTACGTTCTGGTCTTTTGTTTATTGTACTGCTGGTCTTCTGTTTTTTTTATTTTTTGTTTATTGACGTTCGGGCTTCTGTTTATTTACTTACGGCTTTTGTGTTTTTGTACGACTGGTTTTCTGTGATTTTGTACCACTGGTTCTTGGTTATTGCTTTTCTGGCTCTGTGTTATTGTAACTGGTTCCGTCTTTTTCATGGGTTTCTTGAACTTTGAACTGTCCTGTGTTTTTTTACTTGGTCTTCTGTTTATGACTGACGGGGTTTTGGTTTTTAATGTACTTCTTTCCGGGAATGTACTCTACTGTGTTTTTTTTGGTGTTTTTTACCTATTCCCCGGTTATTGTAATTTTCTTTTTTTGGGCTCTGGGCTTAAAATTTAAATTACTGGGGGTTTTTTTTGACTTGCTGTCCCTGTGTTATTCTTTACTGTTTTCCCTTACGAATGGGCCCCGCCTGTGACTGTGTGGTTTTTTTTTAAAAAGAAATGGTCTTTTCCGTTAATTACTCTTTTCTTTAGTTTTTTTGGTTTTTTTGTTCTACTGGTCTCGTTTATTGTCTTACTTTTGGTCTTTCTATTGTTTGTTTTATTTTACTGTCCCCTCTGGGTTTAAATTTCTTTGCTTTGTTTTTTTGTACTGTTGCTGTATTGTTTATGTCTTTTTTTAAATTTTTTTTATTGTGGGCACTGACAGTATTCCTTCCGGTTTTGTACGTCGGCTTTTTTACTATACCGAACTTTTGGCTTTTCTGTAATGTACGTCTTTTTTTATTTTTTGGTATTCGTAAATTTGTTTTTACTGTTTCTTGGTTTTTCTGACTGTCGTCTGTGTTATTGACTGTAATGGTTTGTGTGATGTACGTATGATCTGTGTTATGTACTGTAACCAGTTTTTTCGGCCGTTTTGCGTATGGCTCTGTTTATTGTACTGTACGTTTTTGTTATTGTACTGTACGGCTTTGTTTATTGTATTTACTGGGTTTTTTGTGTTATTAAAAGTACTTTCCCCTTCCGTGTTATTTTACTGACTGTCCCTTGTTTATTTTACGACCCGTCTTTGTTAAAAGTTCTGTATTGGTTTTTTGTTACTGTAATTACACTTTGTTATTGTACCTTTTGGTTCTTTTTTGTGTTACCCTTTTTTTTCAAAATGTCTGAAATTGTTTTCTGTAATGTTTGGTTTTTCCTGTATTTTAACTTTTTTCTGGTTTTTTTGACTGGGCCCCCCCGTGTTATGACGTACTGTCTTGGTTGTTGTTTTTAAAACTTCTTTTTTAATTCCCGTACTTTTTTCGTATTTTAAAAAACGGCCTGTGTTATTGTACTGTACTGGCTTCTTGTTATTGGGATGGGGCCCCGGTAAATTCTGTGTTTTTGTTAGTTACTGGATTTGTGTTATTTACGTACTGGGCTTTTGTGTTTTGAACGTACTGTCACTTATTTTTTAAGTACTGCTTGGTTTTTTTTTGTTGTCTACTGTGTTATTGTAAAAGTACTGGGCTCTGTGTATTTTACTTTTCTGGTCTTCTGGTTTTTTCTGTACTGGTTCTTGTTATGTACTGGACTGTCTTTTTGTTATTTTGTCTGGTCTTCGTGTTATTTCTCACTGTTTTTTGCGTTATTGTACTGGTTTTTTTTTAGACGTACGGTCTTTTTTTGTTTACTGGCTTTTGTGTGCATTTTTACTTTTAGTCTTTGGTTTTTTTACTGTTTGGGGTATTGCTGGGCGGCCTGTTTTGACCGTATGTCCTCTTTTGTTGGGGTTTCTGTGAATTTCTGTTGCTTTTTGTTTTTAAGTACTGGTTTCTGTGTTATTGTAATGTCTGGTTTTTCGGTTAAGAACCGGTTTTTGTACTAACGGGTTTTTTAAGTACTGTTCTGTTTATTCTGTCCGGGCTCTGGTTAGTTTAAAACTGGTCTCTGGTTATTGTTTTTTACTGGCTTCTGGTTTTTATTATTCTGGATTTTCAAATTTTTTTTTTTGTTTTGTACTGTACGGTTTTGTAATTGTCTGTTCTGGGCTTTTGGTTTTTTTAAATGACTGGGGTTTTTTGGTAATGTTCTGTATTGTTTCTGGTTACTGTACTGTACGTCTTCTGTCATTTTTTGTTTTTTCTGTACCGGGGCTTTTTTTTGAGTTTTCCCTTGGTTTCTGTTATGTCTTCTGTGTTATTGTATGTCTGGCTTTAGTGTTATTGACGACTGTCATCTGGTTTTTTGTACCTTTTTTTTTTTCTGTGTTATTGCCGTACAGGGCTTTTGTGTTCTTGTACTGACGGGTTCTCTGTGATTTTACTCTACTGTTTCTCTGTGTTTTGGTGCGTACTATCTCGTGTTATTGTAATGTTCTGGCTCCTGTCTTTTTCTACCCCCTTCTGTTTTCTTTGAATTCTTCTGCTCGTCTCTGTGTTATTCTCCCTACTGGCTCTGTTTCCGTACTGCAGGTTTCTGTGTTTTTTTCAATGTAAGGCCCCTTCCCTTTAATTAAAATTTAAATGGTAGTCGGTGTTATTGTACCAAACGTCCTCGGTGTTATTTTACTTTACGGTCTTCTAGTATTGGTACTTACGTCTTTTAAATTTGAACTTCGGCTGTTTTTTGTACTGTGCTGGTCCTCTGTTTCTGTACTGAAATGACGATATTGTGGGCACTGTACATAATGGCTTCTGCGCTAGTGACTGTGTGGTCTTTATTTTCTATACCGAACGGCTTCTCTGTTAAAGTATTTACTTTATTCTTGTATTTTTCTTACTGGTTTCTGTGTTGTTTCGCACGGGCTTCTGTGTTAATTTTACGTACGTATTTGTGCATTGTACAAATTTACTTGCTTGTTATTGTACTGTACCGTTTCGGCGTTACCGACGTATGGGCTTCTTATTTTGTCTTTTCTTTTATTTCTGTTATTTTACTGTACTGGTCTTTTGTATTATTTTATTTTACTGGGGTTCTGTGTCACTGTCAGTACTCCTCTTCCGTGTTACTGTACTGTAGGTCTTTTGTGTTTCTGTACTGTCTGATTTGGTTATTGTACTTAAAGGTCTTGTTACTGTCGTACTGAAACTGTGTTTTTTGTACTGTAAGTCTTTGTGTTACTGTACGTACTATCTGTTTATTGTACGATTGGTCTTGGTGTTACTGTACTGTACTGATTGTGTTATTGTACTGTAATGGTCTTGTGTTACTGACTGTACTGATCTGTGTTACTGTACGAACAACTTCTTTTTATAGTTTTTTACTGGGCTTCTGTGTTATTGTATTGTACTGGTCTTTGTGGGGTTTTTATCTGTACGTCTTCTGTTTTATTTTACTTACTGGGCCCTGTATTATTTTTTTACCCTTTTTCTGTGTATTGTTCTGTATTGGTCTTTTTGTGTTACGAATGTACGTTTTTGTGTAGTACTCTACTGGTCTTCTGAGTTTTTTTTGCGTCGGTTTTCCCGTGTCACTTACGCACTTTTCTTCTCTTTATTTTGTTCTGGTCCCTTCCCCTGTTATTGTACTCACTTTTCTTCTGCTTTTTTGTACTGGCCTCTTTTATTGCAGCTACGGTCTTGTGTGTTTTTTTTATACGGGCTTTTGTGCAATTGCACTGTACCTTTTTCGCATTTTAAATGTACTGGTCCTTTTGTGTTTTGTACTGAAATGGCTTCTATGTTATTAACCGTAGGCCTTGTTAACTGTTCTGAACTGTTCCTGTTGCACGACGTACTGGTATTCGTGTTATTGTACTGCTGGTCTCTGGTTTGTGAACGGGATTGCTAGTCTACGTTATTTTAAAGTACTGTTTTTTGTGTTTTTTGTCATCTACCGTGTTATTTCGTACGGACCTGTGTTATTTTACTATTCTGGTCTTCTGCTTATTTTTCTGTACTTTTGGCTTCTTTTTATAGTACTGACGTCTTTTGTTTATTGTTTTTACTGGGCTTTTTGTTTTATTAACTGCAAATGATTTCTGCGTTATTTTACTGTAATGATGTTCTGTGTTACTGGGACGTACTGGGCTTTTTGTCTTTTTTGGGACTGTACTGCGCGGTATTGTTCATTACTGTTATAGTCTTCTGTTTTTTTGACTGTGTTGGTGACTGTGCTGGTCGGCCCGTTACTTACCGTACTAACCTCGGTTAATGACGCGCTGGTATTCTGTTAATTTCTTTCTTTCTTATGTGTTAGTAATTGTACTGGTCTTCTGTGTTTTTTGTAATGTACTGGTTTTCAGCGTTTTTTTTACATTTTCCCTTCTGTGTTTTTTGTACTATCGGCTTCGTTATTTACGTACTGGCCTTGTCTTATTGTACTGTACCGGTCTTCTGTGTTATTGTTTTCACACTGGTCTTTTTGTGTTATTGTTCTGCACTGGCTTCTGTTTATTGTTCTCCCGGTATTCTGTGATTTGTACTGTACTCGTTTTTTGTGTTTTGTACGTACTGGTTTTTCTTATTATTGTACTTTCGGGCTTTTTGTGTTTTTTTACTGTACTGGTCTTCTGTGTAACTGTTTTTGTATTCGTCTTTTTGTGTTACTGACTATCCACGTCTTACTGTACTGCTAGTCCTCGTTATTGTTTTTTACCCCTTTTTAAA
>NW_026508435.1:0-10087 GCF_026875155.1 Cherax quadricarinatus
TACTCGGGGGGGGTGCAGTGTATCCGGGCGGTGGGGGCCCGGATTACCCTGGGCTGGTAAGCCAGTGATACCCTGGGCTGGTAAGCCAGTGATACTCAGGGCTGGAAAGCCAGTGATACTCAGGGCTGGTAAGCCAGTGATACTCAGGGCTGGTAACCCAGTGATACTCAGGGCTGGTAGGCCAGTGATACTCTGGGCTGGTAAGCCAGTAATACCGAGGGCTGATAAGTCAGTGATAATCAGGGCTGGTAAGCCAGTGATACTCAGGGCTGGTAAGCCAGTGATACTCAGGGCTGGTAAGCCAGTTGATACCCCGGCTGGTAAGCCATTGATACTCAGGACTGGTAAGCCAGTGATACTCATAGCTGGTAAGCCAGTGACACTCAGAGCTGATAACCCAGTGATACTCAGGGCTGGTAGGCTAGTGATACTCTGGGCTGGTAAGCCAGTAATACCTAGGGCTGATAAGTCAGTGATACTCAGCGCTGGTAAGCCAGTGATACTCAGGGCTGGTAAGCCAGTGATACTCAGGGCTGGTAACCCAGTGATACTCAGGGCTGGTAGGCCAGTGATACTTTGGGCTGGAAAGCCAAGTAATACCTAGGGCTGATAAGTCAGTGATACTCAGGGCTTGTAAGGCCAGTGATACCTGGGTTGGTAAGCCAGTGATACCCTGGGCTGTAAGGCAGTGATTCCCAATGCTGGGAAGCCAGTGATACTCAGGGCTGGTAAAACCAGTGATACCCTGGGCTGGTAAGCCCGTGATACCCAGGGCTGGTAAGCCAATGATACCCAGGCTAGCAAGCGAGTGATACTCAGGGCTGGGAAGACAGTGATACCCTGGGCCGGTAAGCCAGTGATACCCTGGGCTGGGAAGCCAGTGTACCCTGGGCTGGTAAGCAGTGATTTTCCTGGCTATAAAGCCAGTGATAGCATGGGCTGGTAATTCAGTGAATACCCAAGGCTGGGAAGCCAGTGATACTAAAAGCTGGTAAGCCAGTGATACCCTGGGCTAGGAAGCAGTGATACCCAGGGCTGATAAGCCAGTGATACCCAGGGCTGGTAAGCGAGTGATACTCAGGGCTGGTAAGTCAGTGATACCATGGGCTGGTAAGCCAGTGATACCCTGGGCTGGTAAGCCAGTGATACCGTGGGCTGGTAAGCCAGTGGTACTCAGGTCTGGTAAGTCAGTGATTCTCAGGGCTGGTAAGCCAGTGATATCCAGTGCTGGTAAGCCAGTGATACTCAGGGCTGGTAAGCCAGTGATACCCTGGGCTGATAAGGCAGTGATACCCAGGGCTGGTAAGCCAGTGATACTCAGGGCCGGTAAGTCAGTGATACTCAGGGCTGCTAAGCCAGTGATACCCAGTGCTGGTAAGCTAGTGATACTCAGGGCTGGTAAGCCATTGATACCCAGTGCTGGTGAGGCAGTGATACCCAGGGCTGGAAAGCAAGTGATACCCAGGGCTGGTAAGCCAGTGATACTCAGGGATGTAAGCCATTGATACTCAGAGCTGATAAGCCAGCGATACCCTCGGCTGGTAAGCCAGTGATACTCAGGGCTGGTAAGCCAGTGATACTCAGGGCTGGTAAGCCAGTGATACTCAGGGCTGGTAAGCCAGTGATACCCAGGGCTGGTAAGTCAATGATACTCAGGGCTGGTAAGCCAGTGATACTCAGGGCTGGTGAGCCAGTGATACCCTGGGCTGGTAAGCCATTTATACCCTTGGCTGGTAAGCCAGTGATACCCAGGGATGGTATACCAGTGAAACCTTGGGCTGGAAAGGCAGTGATACCCAGGGCTGGTAAGCCAGTGATACTCAAGGCTGGTAAGCCAGTGATACCCAGGGCTGGTAAGCCAGTGATACCCAGGGCTGGAAAGCCAGTGATACTCAGGTCTGGTAAGCCAGTGATATCCAGGGCTGGTAAGCCAATGATTCCCAAAGCTGGTAAGCCAGTGACACTCAGGGCTGGTAAGCCAGTGACAAACTGGGCTGGTAAGGCAGTGATACCCAGGGCTGGAAAGCCAGTGATACCCTGGGCTGGTAAGCCAGTGATACTCAGGGCTGGTAAGCCAGTGATACTCAGGTCTGGTAAGCCAGTGATATCCAGGGCTGGTAAGCCAATGATTCCCAGAGCTGGTAAGCCAGTGACACTCAGGGCTGGAAAGCCAGTGACAAACTGGGCTGGTAAGGCAGTGATACTCAGGGCTGGTAAGCCAGTGATACCCAGGGCTGGTAAGTCAATGATACTCAGGGCTGGTAAGCCAGTGATACTCAGGGCTGGTGAGCCAGTGATACCCTGGGCTGGTAAGCCAGTAATACCCTGGGCTGGTAAGCCAGTGATACCCAGGGCTGGTATACCAGTGATACCTTGGGCTGGAAAGGCAGTGATACCCAGGGCTGGTATGCAAGTGATACTCAAGGCTGGTAAGCCAGTGATACCCGGCTTAAGCCAGTGTACCCAGGGCTGGTAAGCCAGTGATACTCAGGTCTGGTTACCATTGTATCCAGGGCTGGTAAGCCAAATGAATTCCCCGAGCTGTAAGCCAGGACACTCAGGGCTGGTAAGCAGTGACAAACTGGGCTGGTAAGGCAGTGATACCCAGGGCTGGAAAGCCAGTGATGCTCAGGGCTGGTAAGCCAGTGATACCTTGGGCTGGTAAGCCAGTAATACTCAGGGCTGGTAAGCCAGTGATATCCTGGGCTGGCAAGCCAGTGATACTCAGGGCTGGTAAGTCAGTGATACTCACGGCTGGTAAGCCAGTCATACTTAGGGCTGGTAATCCAGTGATACCCTGGGCTGGTAAGCCAGTGAAACTCAGGGCTGGTAAGTGAGTGATACTCTGGGCTGGTAAATCAGTGATACCCTGGGCTGGTAAGCCAGTGATACTCAGGGCTGGTAAGTCAGTTATACTCTGGGCTGGTAAGCCAGTGATACTCAGGGCTGGTAACCCAGTGATACCAAGGGCTGGTGAGGCAGTTATACCCAGGGCTGGAAAGCCAGTGATAATCAGGGCCGGTAAGTCAGTGATACTCTGGGCTGGTAAGCCAGTGATACCCTCGGCTGGTAAGGCACTGATGCCCAGGGCTGGTAAGCCAGCGATACTCAGGGCTGGTAAGCCAGTGATAACGTGGGCTGGTAATCCAGTGATACCCAGGGCTTGTAAGCCAGTGATACCAAGCTTTTGTAAGCGAGTGATACTCAGGGCTGGTAAGTCAGTGATATCCTGGGCTGGTAAGCCAGTGATACTCAGGGCTGGTAAGGCAGTGATACCCCGTCTGGTAAGGCAATGATACTCAGGGCTGGTAAGCCAGTGATACTCAGAGCTGGTAAGGCAGTGATACCCTGGCTGGTAAGCCAGTGATACCCTGGGCTGGTAAGACAGTGATACTCAGGGCTGGTAAGCTAGTGATACTCAGGGCTGGTAAACCAGTGATACTCAGGGCTGGTAAGCCAGTGATACCCAGTGCTGGTAAGCCAGTGATACCCATGGCTGGTAAGTCAGTGATTCTCAGGGCTGGTAAGCCAGTGATACTCAGGGCTGGTAAGCCAGTGATACCCTGAGCTGGTAAGCCAGTGATACCCTGGGCTGGTAAGCCAGTGATACTCAGGGCTGGTAAGCCAGTGATACCCAGGGCTGGTAAGCCAGTGATACCCAGGGCAGGTAAGCCAGTGATACTTAGGGCCGGTAAGCCAGTGATATCAAGGGCTGAGGAGCCAATGATTCCAAGAGCTGGTAAGCCAGTGATACTCAGGGCTGGTAAGCCAGTGATACCCTGGGCTGGTATGGCAGTGATAACCAGGGCTGGAAAGCCAGTGATACAATGGGCTGGTAAGCCAGTGATACTCAGGACTGGTAAGCCAGTGATACTCAGGGCTGGAAAGCCAGTTATACCCTGGGCTGGTAAGCCAGTGATACTCATGGCTGGTAAGCCATTGATACTCAGGGCTGGTAAACCATTGATACTCAAAGCTGGTAAGCCAGTGATACCCACGGCTGGTAAGCCAGTGGTACCCTGGGCTGGTAAGGCAGTGATACCCAGGGCTGGTAAGCCAGTGATACTCAGGGCTTGTAAGCCTGTGATACCCAGGGTTGGTAAGCCAGTGATACCCAGGGCTGGTAAGCCAGTGATACTCAGGGCTGGTAAGCCAGTGATATCCAGGGCTGGTAAGCCAATGATTCCCAGAGCTGGTAAGCCAGTGATACTCAGGGCTGGTAAGCCAGTGATACCCTGGGTAGGTAATGCAGTGATACGCAGGGCTGGAAAGCCAGTGATACTCAGGGCTGGTAAGCCAGTGATACCCTGGGCTGGTAAGCCAGTGATACTCAGGGCTGGTAAGCCAGTGATACCCTGGGCTGGTAAGCCAGTGATGCTCAGGGCTGGTAAGCCAGTGATGCTCAGGGCTGGGAAGCCAGTGATACTCAATGCTGGTAAGCCAGTGATTCCCAGGGCTGGTAAGCCAGTGATACCCAGGGCTTGTGAGCCAGAGATACTCAGGGCTGGTAAGCCAGTGACACCCAGGGCTGGTAATCCAGTGATACCCAGGGCTGGTAAGCCAGTGATATCCAGGGCTGGTAAGGCAGTGGCTGTTACATTACTGATATCCGCACTGGTAGACCACACAGTGGATTAATCAGTCCCTCTGCCTAGAGTCTATGTAATCAGTCCATCAGTTTTGAGAAGAATACAGTTCTGGGATGATGAAGCCACTGTGTGGTGGAACGTTTCCACAATAAAGACACCCAAGTGTTGCACATGTGTCTAATTTATCAACTTGTCGGTTCTCTGAACCATTTATCTTCATTAGTGGTGGCCAGTGTTTATCCTCCTACTCTCTCACACACACACACACACACACACACTCACACACACACACCTTGAGTAGTTCGGACATCGATAATATCATGTATGAAAGGCCCCTGGGAGCTAATGATCATGTGGTTCTGTGCTTCGACTACATAGTTGAACTCCAAGTGGAGAGAGCAGCAGGAATAGGGTGGGAAAAACCAAACTACAAAAGGGGGAACTACTCAGGTATGAGGAACTTCCTTCAAGACATTCAGTGGGAGAGGGAACTGACGGGAAAACCAGTACAAGAAATGATGGACTATTGGCAACAAAATGCAAGGAAGCAGAGGAGAGGTTTTTTTTCCAAGGGAAACAGAAATAATGGAAAACAGAACGAGCCCTTGGTTCCCCCAAAAGGGTGTGGGGAAGGCAATAACTAGGTGTACTAGAGAATGGAAAGGTACAGAAGACGAGAACTAGGAAAAAAAAGAGATTAGCCGAAGACCCAGAAACAAATATGCACAGACAAGAAGGGAGGGTCCCGCGGACAATATGAAAATGACTAGCATCGAAAGTCAAGACTGACCCGAAGTGTTGTACAGCCACATCAGGAGGAAAGCAACAGTCAAGGGGCCAGGTAATCAGACTGAGGAGGGTGATGGGGAATTCACAAAAAAACGACCGAGAGGTATGTCAGGGCTCACAAGATGATTTTTAAAAAAGTATTTACAGTGGAAACCCCAATAGGACTCCAGGAAATCAGAACAGGGGGGGGGGGGGTACACCAGCAAGTGCTGGAGGAGGTACAAATAACCAAGGAGGAGGTGAAGAAGCTGCTATTCGAACTTGACACCTCAAAGGCGGTGGGACCCGGGCAACATCTCTCCATGGGTACTTAAAAAAGGGGGGCAGAGATATTGGTGTGTGCCATTAACAAAGATCTTCAACAATCATTTGAAATGGGCAATTCCTGAGGTATGGAAGATGGCAAATGTAGTCCCTATTTTTAAAAAGGGAGACAGACATGAGGCACTAAACTACAGACCTGTATCACTAACGTGTATAGTATACTAGGTCATGGAGAAGATCATCAGGAGGAGAGTGGTGGAGCACCTTGAAAGACACAAGTGTATAATTGACAACCAGCACGGTTTCAGGGAAAGAAAATCCTGTGTCACAAACCTACTAGAGTTTTATAACAAGGTGACAGAAGTAAGACAAGAGAGAGAGGGGTGGATCGACTCCATTTTTTTGGACTGCAAGAAGGCCTTCGACACAGTTCCTCACAAGAGGTTACTGCAAAGCTAGAGTATCAGGCACACATAACAGGAAAGGCACTGCAATGGATCAGAGAATACCTGACAGGGAGGCAACAACGAGTCATGGTACGTGACGAGGTGTCAGAGTGGGCGCCTGTGACAAGCGGGGTTCCACAGGGGTCAGTCCTAGGACCTGTGCGGTCCTTGGTATATGTGAACGACATAACTGAAGGGATAGACTCAGAAGTGTCCTTGTTTGCAGATGATGTGAAGTTAATGAGAAGAATCAAATCGGATGAGGATCAGGCAGGACTACAAAGAGACCTGGACAGGCTACAAGCCTGGTCCAGCAACTGGCTCCTTGAGTTTAACCCTGCCAAATGCAAAGTCATGAAGATTGGGGAAGGGCAAAGAAGACTGCAGACACAATATAGTTTAGATGGCCAAAGACTGCAAACCTCACTCAAGGAAAAAGATCAGGGGGTGAGTATAACACCGAGCATATCTGCTGAGGCGCACATCAATCAGATAACTGCTGCAGCATACCTACGGATAGCGTTCCGATACCTCAGTAAGGATTCGTTCAAGACTCTGTATACCATTTACGTCAGGCCCATACTGGAGAATGCAGCAATAGTTTGGAATCCACACCTAGTCAAACACGTCAAGAAATTAGAGAAAGTGCAAAGGTTTGCAACAAGACTAGTCCCAGAGCTACGGGGATTGTCCTACGAAGAAAGGTTGAGGGAAATCGGCCTGACGACACTGGAGGACAGGAGGGTCAGGGGAGACATGATAACGACATAAAATACTGCGCGGAATAGACAAGGTGGACAAAGACGGGATGTTCCATAGAAGGGACACAGACACAAGATGTCACAATTGGAAGTTGAAGACTCAGATGAATCAAAGGGATGTTAGGAAGTATTTCTTCAATCATAGAGTAGGCAGGCCGTGGAATAGCCTAGAAAGAGACGTAGTGGAGGTGGGAACTATACATAGTTTTAAGGCGAGGTATGATAAAGCTCATGGGGCAGGGAGAGAGAGGACCTAGTAGCACTCAGCGAAGAGTCGGGGCCAGGAGCTATGAATCGACCGCTTCAACCACAAATAGGTGAGTACAAATAGGTGCGTACACACACACACACACACACACACAATCACATACACACACACACACACACACACACACAATACATAGTAGAGCTGCAAGTGGAGAGAATAACAGGAGTTGAATGGGAAAAGCCTGACTATAAAAGAGGGGACTACATAGGGTTGAAGAACTTCCTGTGGGAGGTCCATTGGGACAGAGAACTGGCAGGAAAGCCAGTAAATGAAATGATGGAATATGTAACAACAAAATGCAAGGAGGCAGTGGAAAGGTTTATTCCCAAGGGCAACAGTAACAACGGGAAAACCAGAACGAGCCCCTGGTTTACCAGACGGTGTAAGGAGGCAAAAACAAAATGCAATAGAGAATGGAAAAAGTACAGAAGGCAGAGAACACACGAAAATAGGGAGATCAGTAGCATAGCAGGAATTGAGTACGCACAGGTAAGGAGGGAGGCCAGCGACAGTATGAAAATGACATAGCATCGAGAATCAAGACTGACCCGAAACTGTTGTATAGCCACATCAGGAGGAAGACTACAGTCAAAGACCAGGTGATCAGATTAAGGACAGAAGGTGGAGAACTCACAAGAAATGATCAGGAGGTATGTGAGGAGCTGAACAGGAGATTTAAGGAAGTTTTTACAGTAGGGGACAGGAAGGGCTGTGGGAAGACAGCACAAAAGGGGAACATCAAGAGGGAATATACCAACAAGTGTTGGATGACATACGAACAACTGAGGAGGAGGTGAAGAAGCTCTTAAGTGACCTTGACACCTTAAAGGCGATGGGACCGGACAACATCTCCCCATGGGTCCTTAGAGAAGGAGCAGAGATGCTGTGGTGCCTCTAACCCAATCTTCAACACACCCCTTGAATCGGGGGCAATCCTGAGAAATGGAGACAGCTAATGAGTCCCCATATTTAAGAAAGGAAACAGAAACGAGGCACTAAACTACAGACTGTGGTCTCTGACATGTATTGTGTGCAAAGTCTGGAGAAGATTATCAGGAGGAGAGTGGCGAACACCGGGAAAGGAACAAGATTATAAATGAAACCCCTAGATGGTTCATGGAGGCAATCTTGTATCACAAACCCCCTGGAGTTTTTATGACAAGGTAACAGAAGTAAGACCGAGAGAGAGGGGTGGGTAGATTGCGTTTTCCTAGACTGCGGGAAAAGGCCTTTGACACAGTTCCCACAAGAGATTAGTGCAGAGCTGGAGGATCAGGCGCACGTAAAAGGGAGGGCACTGCAATGGATCAGGGAATACCTGACAGGGAGGCAGCAACGAGTAAATGGTACGTGAAGAGGTATCACAGTGGGGCCCCTGTTACGAGCGGGGTCCCACGGGGGGTCAGTTCTAGAACCAGTGCTATTTTTTATATTGTGAACGACATGATGGAAGGAATAGACTCTGAAGTGTCCCTGTTGCAGATGACGTGAAGTTGATGAGAAGAATTAAACCGGACGAGGTTTGAGGCAGGACGCAAAGAGCCCTGGACACGCTGGACATGTGGTCCAGTAACTGGCTTCTCGAATTAAATCCAGCCAAATGCAAAGTCATGAAAATTGGGGAGGGGCAAAGAAGACCGCAGACAGAGTATAGGCTAGGTGGACAAAGACTACAGACCTCACTCAGGGAGAAAGACCTTGGGGGGACCATAACACCGAGCACATCACCCGGGGGCACACATCAACCCAAAAAACCGCTGCAGCTACGGGCGCCTGCAAACCTGAGGATATCGTTCCGATACCTTAATAAGGAATCGTTCAAGACACTGTCACTGTGTATGTTAGGCCCATTACTGGAGTATGCAGCACCAGTCTGGAACCCACACCTGGTCAAGCACGTCAAGAGTTAGAGAAAGTCCCAAAAGGTTTGCAAAAGGCTAGTCCAAGAGCTCAAGGGAATGTCGTACGAGGAAAGGTTAAGGGAATTCGGACTGACGACACTGGGGACAGAAGGGTCAGGGGGGGGACATGATAACGACATACAAGATACTGCGGGGAATAGACAAGGTGGACAGAGATGGATGTTCCGAGAGGGGACACAGGGTCAAGGGGTCACAACTGGAAGCTGAAGACTCAGACGAGTCACAGGGACGTTAGGAAGCATTTCTTCAGTCATAGAGTTCAGCAAGTGGAATAGCCTAGCAAGTGAAGTAGTGGAGCGGAAACCCTACATAGTTTTAAGAAGAGGTATGACAAAGAATCAGGAAGCAGAGGGAAGGATCCAGTAGCGATCATGAAGAGGCGGGCCAGGAGCTGAGTCTCGACCCTTTCAACCACAATTAGGTGAGTACAATTAGGTGAGTACACCACACACCACACCACACACACACACACACACACCACACACACACACACACACACACCACACACACACACACACACACAATCCCCCACCACACACTCACACAACACACACAATCACACACACACCACACAACAACACACACCACACACACAGTCAGTCAGCAGACGTGGGTCACAAGGCTCCGAGATTTAGTGGTTTTTTAAGGCGTGCAACAACTGTAGCAGTAATCAGTGGTGTGACAACGCAGTGAACAATCCTACGAGTGATAACCCGAGTTATTTAGTTAAAAAAAGTCGAGAGGAAGCCTGAAATCTTTAATATTTCAAAGTGTCAAACCGTTAGTGGATAGTAGGCTTCTGTTGCTACACAGATTCAAATATACAAAGATTCAAGTGAGTGTGGAAGGCGGGTGTTTTAAGAATTTTCGAGAGATTGGATAACAAGTGAAATGTGGGGCACCCTACAGTGAGAGTGAAAAAAATTAAAAAGCAAAAGCAAAGGAAAAATATAAAATATAACAAGGGAAAATGCATTTTTGGCCCGCTGAATCAGTGACGTCAAACGTTTTGTGACATTACATTTAAAATGTAACACCGAAGTGGTGA
>NW_026508436.1:0-14865 GCF_026875155.1 Cherax quadricarinatus
CCCTTCTTGTTTGTAATGGTATCCCCTTTCAACACGACCCCGTTTTTGTAATGGTATCCCCTTTCAACACACACCCCTTCTTGTTTTAAGGTATCCCCTTTCAACACACGACCCCCCCGTCTTTTTTGATAATGGGAACCCCCCTTTAACACCGACCCCGTCTTGTTTGATAAGGTATCCCTTTCAACACACACCCCCCCGTCTGTTTTAAAATGCCCCCGCCCCGGGTAATTTTTCCCCCTTTCAACACACGACCCCTGTTTGTTTGATAAGAAACCCCTTTTAACACACGAAAACCTTTTTGTTTTATAAAGGTATCCCCTTTCAAAACTCATTCCGTGTTTCATAAATAGGATTCCCCCTCCACACTCGTCCTGTCTCGGTATCGGGTTGAGTATCATAAACCCCACAGAAATGTAACATAATTGAGAAAAAAATGATGTATGTTTTTCCCGAATTTTAAAACCCGGCTTCTTGATTTCAAAAATATACAGCGAATGATTGAGGTGGGAAACCAAGATGGGTCCGAGTTCCCGGGGGTAGCAAGTTACCAGGCGAGTACGCAGAGTGTACAAAATGAAGGAGAGGAGGCACCAAAAGGTAACACGGGGGTGCCCTCTATATGCACCCCCCATTTTTTAGAGAAATAATAAAAGTAAATTCTGACAATATGCTGAATGTAAAAACCCCCTTTTTTTCCCCCCCCCCCCCGGGGGGGGGGGGTTTTTCTGCTGCTTTTTCTGCGGGGGGTTTTTTACTTTTTCTGGGGGCCCCCGCTGGGGTTTTTTGGGGGTGCTGTTGACCCCGCTTTTTTTCAAGGGGGGGGGGGGGGGGGGGGGAAAGGCCCTTTTGTTTTGCTGCTGTTGCTGTGCTCTGCTGCTGCGGGGTGCTGTTGCTTTTTGCGTTTGTTGCTGCTCTGCTTTTCTTTTCTTTCTGTTGCCCTGCTGCTTTTCTGGTTGTTGCTGCGCATGCTTGCGCTGCTCTGGCTGTTTTGCTGCTTTTCTAGCTTTTCTGCTGCTGTCTGTCTGCTGCTTTTGGTTTCTGACTGCTGTGCATGGGTTTCTGCTGCTGCTGCGCGCTGCTGCTGCTGCTGCTGCTGTTGCTGCTGCTTGCTGCTGTGCTGCTGCTGTGCTGCTGTTGCTGCTGCTGCTGCTAGTTTTGCTGCTGCTGTGCGCTGCTGGCTGTTGCTGCATGCTGCTGCTGCTGTTTTGCGCTGCGCTGCTGCTGCTGCTGTTGTGCTGCTGCTGCGCTGCGCTGCTTTTGCACTGCTGTTGTCTGCTGTTTAGTTCTTGCTGCTGCTTGCCCGTTGCTGCTGCTGTAGCTGCTGTTGCTGACTGCTGCTGCTCTGCTGCTGCTGCGATGTTTGCTGCTGCTGCTGCTGCTGCTGTTGCTGCTGCTGCTGCGCTGCACTACTAACTAACAATACTACTACTACTACTACTACACTACTACTCATTACTACTACTACACTACACTTCTGCTATACTACTACACCACTAACCCCCACTACTAACACTTCTACAACTACTACTACTACTACTTCTACCACCACTATCACCAAATACATCACTACCCACCCATCTACCACTACTATCATCTCTACTACTAAACCCCTACTACTACCACTAAATAAACCCCTACTACTACACTATACTACCACCACTACTACCACTACTACCACTACTACTACTACTAACACTACCACTACACTACTACTACTACCACTACCACTACTACTACCACTACTACTACTAACCACTATTACTGCCACTACTGCTACTACCACTACTACTACTACCAGCACTACTGCTACTACTACTACTATCAACCTACTAAATGTACTACTACTACCCTAACTACAAATACTAAACCACTACTACTACTCTCCAACACTAACTGCTACCACTACTACTACTTCTGCCACTACTACTACTACCACTACTATCACTACATACTACGTCACTACTACTACTACCACTACTACTACTACAATACTACTACCACTACTACTACTACTATACAACTACACGTCACCACTACTACACCACCACTACTACACTACTACTACTACTACACAACTACACCTCTACTACTACCATACTACTACCACACTACTATACTACTACAAAACTCTACTACTACTACAACTTACTACCCACACTCTACTACCACTACAACATACAACTACATCACTACGATCTACTACTACTACTACCACTACCGCTACTACTAAATACACCACTATACTACTTAAATACTACTACCCTACTACTGCCATACTACTAAATACCACCACACTTTCACTACTACACCAACTACTGCCCACAACTACTATACACTACTACTACTACTACCGCTACTACACTACTACCCCTACAAACTACTACACCACACTACTACAAATACTACTACTAACTACTTACTACACCACTACACTACTACACTATACTACTACTACTACCAAATACACCCCTAACTACTACTAACCACTACACTACTACTACCATACTACCACTACTACTACTACTACCAAATACTACTTTCTACCACTACTACACACACTACTACTACCCTGCACTACTACTACTACCACTCTATCATACTACTACTATGCCACTACCATACTACTACTCCCCTACTAATTACTATACTCCTATACTACACCACTTATTTTTCCACTGCTACTACTACTACCACTATATCACTACTACTACCACTCCTCTATACTACCACTACTACTACTACCATCCCATACTACCACCACTACTATTTTATACTTCTGCCACTAATACTACTCTACCACTACTATCACACCACTACTATTACACCATACCACTCCCACTATCTCCCCCACTACCACTACTATACCACTATACTAATATCGAAGGGGTTTTAAGGGAGATATCGGGGTTGAAGGGTAGAAAACATTTTTGGGGGAAAACATATATATTGTCAGCGTGATGATAAATGGGAGCCCAGCCTCTCCCTGTTTTCCCCTTGGGGTCTATGCCGACTGAGAGGGAGGCAGAGGTACGAGCCTCACATGGCACCGTGACTCAACAAAGTCCAGGCCTAAAGGGATCCCCTATCTAAAGCACATGGATGTACAAAATTGCTTGCAAATAACACGGGGATCAGAACTATGCGACAGCCGGTATGTTAGTATGTTTTCCCCGACATCACTTTATCTTTAGGCTGAACAGGAGGTGGTTTGGGCTGATTCTTACAATAAAAAATTTCATATTAACTAAAAACAATGGTGGTATCTAATGGTTTTAACAAAATGAGTTTTACGTAAATGGGTGTTAACGTAATGAGTTTTAACGTAATGCATTACAAACTATAAGAACAAATCTTTGGGTACAATAGGGGAGGGAAATTTGATCGATCGATCTGTATTCAAGCACTCTACGGATTTGAGGAAGAATTTAATATATTATATAGGTGAAATTAACAGAAAAAGCATCTGGTGCACCCAGACTATTACTGTCAAATTCTCAGAATACGGAGGGAATGTGAATACGAAAAAAAAAAAAAAAAAATTGAAAAACTATCAGTTAATAACAAACAGTTGACAATTTACTTCATCTCGGACATCTAGTTATACAGACTATGTACATTTAAACCCAATTCTGCGAGGGTGAGGTTACTTTATGGAGAATGGTTATCACTCTGGGAGGATCGAATTCCTTGCAATGGCTAACACATGCCTTGACTGGGGGAGACTTAAAACGAGTATCTACAAAAGATACTTGTGGGTTTCTCATTACTTGTCGAGTACGCAAGGAGTAACGACATTCAGGTTGATTATCTGAATTTGAGTATCTGAGGTAGAGGGTACAGAGTCAAGAGGATTTTCAGCATCTGTCACATTAGTCTGGGTAGCAATATCATCAACATCGCATACTAATTTCATATGATCTAAATGCGATTCTTTGTACTTACCAGTACTAATTTCTCTAACCTTATACTTATTACCAGAGATATGTTCTACAACTCGATAGGTCCGACAAACTTTTGATCGAGCTTAGGCATTTCGGATGTTTTGTTGAAATTTGTCAGCATTACTCTTGAACCTACTTTGACTTTTGACGGGCTTAGCACGGCTATTAGTTACTCTAGTAAATTCTGCTGTTGATTTTGAAGTGTTTCACGGATTCTTCTAAAAACACTCTGAGCCATGCTGGTACGAGTTGCTACGAAATCATCAGGGTTGTAATTAGGTTTCGGAGTGGAATATAACAACTCATTAGGCTAAACGCTTGTCTACACCATACAATGCATAATGTGGAGTATCACCTATGGAAGCATTGTAAGCAGAATTTATGGCACACTGGACACTGTATGACTTCATCCCAAGTTTCACTATTGGGGTTGATAGTGGCTCTCAGGACATCAAGTACTTTCTTATTGGTTCTTTCGGCTAACCCCATTGTGGCAGGATGATGAGGAACAATGGTGGATTTAGAGATCTTGTATAAAGTACACAAATTTTCAAGAATCTCATTACAGAATTCACCTCGATTATCTGTTACTAAGGACTTTGGAGTGGTATGCCTGCAGATAATGCGTTCTTTAAATGCTTTAGCTACTGTCTCTGCAGTCTTATCTGCAATAGGAACTAACTCACAATATCTGGTGAAATGGTCCACCATAACACACAGATGTTTGTTGCCTTGGAGGGAACATTTAAAATTGGTTAACAAATCAAGGGCAACTCTTTCCCATGGTTCGCTAGTGGTTGGGTACACTTGGATTGGATTAGGACCATTAACATTTCCTTTATGTTGCATACAGACACTACATTTCTTAACATACTCGGAAATGTCAGTTGCCATACGTGGCCAAAAGTATTTCATTCTGGCTTGTTTCACAGAACGATCCATACCAGGGTGTGCAACACCTGGTGCATCATGAACTAGCTGTAGAGCTACGTTCACTAGTGACTATGGAATTACTAACTTGTAAACTCTTATGCTTGGAGTACCCAACTCGGCTGTTCGATACAGTAATTCTTGGCTCATTACAAAGTCACTAATGGGTGCTGGTGGCTTCACAGTAAGAATAAGATCTTCCTGGAGCAGGAATCGAATCACACCAGACCACATGGGATCTGTTCTTTGGGCAGTTTTGACATCCTTGACAGTAAATGGAGGATCTGCAGTAACTACACTAACGTGTCACGATAAAGCGTCTGCGACTACATTCGACTTGCCAGGTAAATGTTCAAAAGTGGGACTGAACTCTTGGATAGTCAAGGTCCATCTGGCTAACCTTCCAGTAGGCTGTTTGTTCTGGAATAAAGGTATTAGTGGCACGGTCTGTCAAGACATGAACAGGGTACTGGTAAATAATGTCTCAGAAGTGCTTTAAAGACCATACTATTGCTAAAGCTTCTTGCTCCGCTACTGTATAATTACGTTCAGCCTTCGTAAGGACTCGGCTAGCAAATGCAACTGCGTTGTACTTGCCATCAGTCTTCTGAGCTAGTACGGCACCTATGCCAATTGAACTAGCATCAGTTGTTAGATAGAAGGGCTTAGAAAATTCTGGGAATTTCAAAATTGGAGCAGACGTTAACTTTTCTTTTAGTGTCTGGAATGCTCTTTCTTGACGGAAGGTCCAAACAAAAGGAGCATCTTTCTTAAGCAACTCAGTTAGAGGAGCAGCTATGGAAGAAAAATTGGCAATGAAAGATCTATAAAAACCTGCTAAGCCCACAAAGGATCTTACGGCATCAGCAGTTTTGGGAGTTGGAAAATTTAGTACTGCAGTTACTTTACTTTGGTCAGTCGTAACCCCTCTAGGAGTGACTACGTGACCAAGAAACTTAATTTCTGATCTGAAAAATTGACATTTAGACAGTTTGATCTTTAAATTGGCTTCTTCAAGCTTACCAAGTACTACATCAAGTCTTTTCAAGTGTGTATCCACGTCTTTAAACATGACGATTACGTCATCTAAGTACACCATAAGTGCATTACCAATGAGACCTCTAAAGATATTAGTCATGAGCCTTGAGAACGTGATAGGGGAGGATCGTAATCCAAACACCATACGGAGGAAGTGATAATGACCTGTAGGAGTGGAGAATGCAGTTAGCTCTTGGCTGTCCTCATGAAGAGGGACTTGCCAAAACCCTTGTAACAAGTCCAGGGTCGATAAGACTTTGTTATCTCCGATATTGCGTAAAAGGTCACCTAGTACAGGAAGTGGGAAGCGATCTGGAATGGTTTTCGCATTTAACTTCCTAAAGTCAATTCACCGGGCGCCAAGTGCCGTCCTTCTTAGGCACTAGGATCAAGGGCGCATTCCAGGGTGAATTGCTAGGTGCAATAACTCCATCATCAAGCATTTGATTGATCAATTCTTCTGCGACAGCAACTTGTGAATGAGGCATTCTGTACGCAGGTATGTAGATAGGTCTAGTACCAGGTTCAAGTGGAATACGATGGGACAATAAGTTCGTTATACCCATCTTCTCACCTGGTAAGGCAATGGCTTTACGACGTTTGTTCAACAGATTCAACAAACGCTTGACTTCGTCTGGGAAATCAGTGGGAGCTAAGTCTTTCTCCTCAACTGGTGGGATAGATTGATCCAGCGGAGTGGATAAGGTCTCCACTGTTGAAATAGCACCGACCCACTGGTCAGGTGGCACGTCATCCTGTACTTGAACAGGGTAAGGATAGTGAACTAGGTCAACGAGGTTGGTATTTGCTCTGAGACGAACACTGTGACCCAAAGTGTTAGCAAGGAGTAAATGGATCTTACTGTCTCTTACAATATGTAAGGAAGGTTCAACAAATAAACCTTTGACCTTGCAGGAATCACTGTCAACTAGGACGTTATCACCTTCTGGAACATTAGGAACAACAACAGACACTCTAGTGAGAGCACTAGCCGCAACAGAGACGTCTTTCTGCAAACGGCATGTGACATCAACAAGAGATGGCATTACTAGTTTCAAGTAATCGTTTTCTGACAAGGCATCCCCTGTGGAGAAACTACTACTCGAACTAGCAGTAATTGCAGGGATAGGTTGTGCACTCAAGGCAGTCTGAGTGTCCTCGGACACTTGAGGCAACGGAACATTATCCTGCAAGTCTGAAGGTATAGGTGGAACACAGATGGGAGTGACAGAATTACCAGTGCCTGACCGCTTGGGTACGCTACTGGAGAATGCATTGGCTTGTAAGGACTTAATGCGTACATCATACTCTGCAGCAGTATGACAGATTTCTGATCCAAGCTGGTAACCCCAGAATGGAACGATCAAGTCGTCAATTTGGGCATGCCATCGGTACGGGTCGAGCACAATGCGTAAGTCTCGCATGGAAGCAAATCCCAGTAGAAGGTCACCAGGGAAAGTAATCTGGTCGACAACAAGAAAAGCAGCAGTAAAGTCTCTGCCTTGGATAGTAAAGGTGAGCGAAGTCTGACCTCGGATTCGCAGAAGAGAACCAGCTACTCCACTAAGGGAGGTTACAGTAGTTGGTTCAACGAGGAGGACACGTCGTAACCGCTTCTCTTTAAACAAGCTAGACCTAATGATATTAACTTGCGCACCAGAGTCCATGAACACATGAATGGGCGCATTATGGACAGACGCTTGTACTAATGGACCAATCGTTATGTTAGGAGTTATATGCAAACAGAAAGGTGGGTTGTCATCGGAGAAGGCATTTTCTACTTCATCCCCAAATTCCTCTACGTCAGAGACGTGTGAAGCAGCATCAACAGCAGGGCTGTCAATCTCAAGGCTGGCTAAGGCTTCATAGGAATTCTGGACTGGGAGGTGTCTCGTTATCACCTACTACTGTCACGACTGGACGAGTAGACTTGGGCGCTCGGATTCCCCCGAATTGGAAGAATGAGCCTGGTTCTGGTTAGTTTGTGAACCACGACGACTGTTTCCTCTCCTGGCTCTGCGGTTGGAACGGCCACGGAACGATCTAGAGTACTGCATGTTGTAGAGAGCATTGCACTCAGAAGTGTCATGTCCATGAATTCTATGATAAGTACAGTAAGGAAGATCTGACTGGTACTCATCATGAGTACAATGCTTCTTAGGGTGACTGTCATGACAATTAATAGCAATATGGCCACGGTAACCACAATTGTAGCAAACTCTTTGACTGTGGGTACTGTACGTACTACGGGTGCTACGGGAATGATGGCTCTTAACACTTGCTTTGGATGATGGACGCGAGTGATTAAGGTTGGGAGTTTTGGTAGTAGCACAAACTAGAGGAGGTACAGGATTGGACAAGGTGTTTGGTATAGACTTACGATAAGGGAAGGTTCCCTCGGGACACAAATATCGTACATGGATTAGAGCTGCAAGCGGTCCCATAGTAGCATCTAGCGGACTTGAATTGTACACATACTAGATGTCGGTGGCATTAGTTGTTTAATAACTCCAAATGCAGCTAATTGGCAAACCCATCAAGGGCTGGTTTATCGTTATCTTTAAGGTACTTTGAATTTTGACCTGCTTTAAACAAATGAGGACATTAGGTTATAAGACGAAGAGCAAACTCATCTAATGACTCTTCTGATCTCGGAGCTGTGCAAACTAATTCTTTGAGAACAACGAACGGATCGGTTTCTCGCACCGTTCAAGATAATTGCGAATTAACTGTTCATAATCTTGCCACCTGGTTAGATCTTGGAAGTCCTTCATACGAATTAATTTAAATCATTTGAGGCTGCTGGAGAACGGGCTAGACTTCCTTTCCGATACTTATTAAAACAACTCTCAGATGGAGAGACCATCAACTGAAGCATTAGCTCTGGCTCTAACTGCGGTAAACCAACCTTCAAGGTTGTCTGGGTCACCATTGAACAATGGCATAGCATCATACGGATCACGACTGAAATTACGCAGGCTAGAAAGTTGATATGTCTATCGTTTGATAAGGAGTTACTCGAATTTTGGGCTGTCAAATTAATGGTTGTACTAGCAGCATGTGCTGAGGCATCACTGAGAAACTTGAGACATGTTTGCAAAATGTAAAACAAGAATTTAGAGAACAAAAGAAAATGGTAACTGAGGAACACACAACACAGTGGACTTAAATGGGAAGAAAAAAAAATGCTTAACTATTCTGCATAAGTAATTAAAAATTGACAGGTTACACAGTAAGCAAAGAACTCACACAAGAAAAATATGCAACTGAATGAACAACACTGAAAATCAAGAGAACTTGTACTTTACTCAAATCTAATTTGCTCAACTTTTACTTTAAATTGAATAAATGGCACAGTGAGTTGTCTTTACTTTCAATGCAACAAGGAAATACACAATAAAATGATGAAATGGACTCAATAAAACTTGTGGAAAAAATAAAACAGAGGCACAATTCACTGAAATAAAATAAAATGACACAGACAGAATAAAATATTATGCACAGAACAGAGCATATGAAACTGCACTGAAATAGCATATGAAACTGCACTGAAATAAACTGTTGCAATATTGCAAATAATTGCTAATAAAAAAACACTGCTTAGAATCTCTGCAAGAAAAACTTTAGTGGCAACACAATATTTGCACAAGAAATATTGCAAAATGAATCAATGTGCAATAATAAAAAAATTATTACACACTCAAGGAAAGAAATATATCAAGGAATGAACACTTTAACTCTTAACTGCACTTAAACAACACTTAACAAGCAAAAGAACAATTTACTTTAAAAGAAGAACTTAAAAATTGCACTAAGAGTGAATTTGTTCAATAAAACATAAAAAATAATAGGTGCTAAAACACATAACAAAAAAAAGTTTGAACACTTACAGTGATGCAGAACACAAACACATCAACAAAACAGTACTAAAATTTTCTTGCAAATGAACTTGGTGTGAAAAAATTTTTGTAAAAATGATTTTCTTGCTTGCACAAAACAATGGCACTATTGTCTGTGGAAAATAAGACAAATTAGACACTGGCTATATGAAAGAATATGAAACAAGAATGTTCAACACACAGGGAACAAAACAAAATACACAAAAGCAGGGAAGAAAAAAAAATATAACAGACAACACTGAGTTGTGATGCAGAATAAAGCAGATAAATTACTGAAATACTTCACTGGAATACTGAGAACACAGGTGATTCTGAAGTGTAAACACAAGTTCTATACTGCTATATGTTGCACACACAACAAAGGAAAAACACTAAGGACTTAATTCGAGTATATATATAAAAAAAAAGAAACACAAACACAAACAGACATGAAATAATAGCACAAAAATTAACACTGAATTAAGATAAAAAAAGAATATTGCAATCAGTACATGATAAACACTGAGTCTGATCAAGAATCACTGAATGTCACTAAGAGAAAAATCACTGCAAACACAAAAGAAATGTCTCAACACTCGCAAATGTCTCTATGAAAAAAAAAATATTATCGCTGTAACGACTTGGTGAAGAATGAGGTTGATGGATTGTTTATATCGTCTTGCTGCTGTCCTCTGCACACGTGATCGTAGAATTGCGCTTACATCGATGATAGACTTCACACAGGAGGCTTTTAACGGTGGCACAAAACACACTCTAGCTCTTGACCCCCTATGTGGTCCTTAAAATATGGTGCTGCAACCCTTAGTAGTTCACCAAAACACTGAAGAAGTTAGGTCAGTGGGTAATGGCCGAGTGAGGCGTCTGAGGCCGCGTGGTGAGTGTAGTTGGGTTTGTGGGTTAACAGGGCTGAGACCGGCAATGGTGAGACACACGTGGTCGTGAGTGGTTGGGTCTATGGGTTGAACGGCGTAAGTCTCACTGAGAACAACCACACTGCCGCGAAAATATTTCTAAGCCGACCGGCTTAAAAAAAACCCACGAAATACTACAACACCACAAGGATGAAAAAGAGCACTCAGAATGCTTGGAGCTTGAATCACAAGCGATGAAGACTACTCACGTGGCTTACTCGAGTACTGGGGTAAGACACCTGGGTTAGTTGCTAGCTGGCTTATCTTAACCCTTCACACAGAATGGCTTGATAACTTCTCACGATGAGCACAACAGAGGTGGAAGCTGGCTTGGCAGGCAGGAATTGGATGGGGTAGACTAGCTCGACTGGGTTCCTCACACAGACTGGAAGCTGGCTTATTTTGCAAACTCGGGTCAACCCTCGGGAGTGATGCAAATAAGTAGATACACTAATACAAAGAGACTGACCAGTGAATAATGTAGAGCTGGTAGGAGCTTGGACGGGAGAAACTGGCTTGGGTAGCTGGCTGGCGTCAACCACGGTAGACCTACTGGTGACACGAAGGCCCTCTTGCTGGTCGAAATTTATCTCCAGAACTCGTGTATCATCGAATACAGGCCCTCCGATGCCACCATTACTGTAACGGGGTTCTTACAAATGGAGATATCGAGGGTTGAAGGTAGACACACCTTGTTTGGATGGTAACATATAAATTGTAGAACTATGATGTGATTGAATGTGGGAGCCCAGCCTCTGCCTGTCTTCGCCTGTAGGTCTATGCCGACTGAGAGGGAGGCAGAGGTACGAGCCTACACATGCGCATCCCGTGACGTCACACAAAGTCACAGGCCTACAAGGGATCTCGTATCTAAAGCACTCACATACTACTACTACACAACTACTAACTACCACTACTACCCACTACTACTACCACTACTACTACACTACTACATACCACTAATACTACCACTACTACTGACTACCACCACTACTACTACCACTACTACTACCATCACTACACTACTACTACCACTACTACTACTACTACTACTACTACCACTACTATCACCTCTACTACTACCACTACTATCACCTCTACTACTACCACTACTACTACCACTACTACTACTACCACTACTACTACTACTACTACTACCACTACTACCACTACTACTACTACTATCACTACCACTACTACTACTACTACCACTACCGCTACTACTACTACCACTACTACTACTACTACCACTACTACTGCCACTACTGCTACTACCACTACTACTACTACCAGCACTACTGCTACTACTACTACTATCACTACTACTACTACTACTACCGCTACTACTACTACTACCACTACTACTGCTACTACTACCATACTACTACTACCACTACTACTACTACTACCACTACTACTGCTTCTACTACCATACTACTACTACCACTACTACTACTACTACACTACCCACTACTACTACTACCACTACTACTACCACTACTACTACTACCACTATACTACTACTACCACTACTACTGCTACTACCACTACTACTGCTACCACTACTACTACCACTACTACTACCTCTGCCTCTACTACTACTACCACTAACTATACCACTACTATACTACTAGTCACTACTACTAATCCCACTGCTACTACCACTATTACTACCACTACTACTACTACCACTACAACTACTACCACTACTATACTACCACTACTACTAACTACCTATACCACTGTATTACTACCACTTACTACTACCACTACTAGTACCACACACTACCACCACCTACCACTCCATACTATACTATTACCACCACTACCACTATACTACTACCACTACTATCACTACCACTACTATTGCACTACTACTACCACTACTACCACTACTACACTACTACCACTACTACTACTACTACTACTACTAACCACTACTACTACTACCACTACTACTACCACTACAATAGTACACTGCTATTTACTACCACTTCTACTACCACTACTACTACTACTACCACCACTAACTACTACCACTACTACTACTTACTACCACTACTACTACTACTATTACTACTATACCACTACCCACTATCATTACTGACAAACCACTACCACTACTACTACTACCAACTACTACCCTACTACTACCACTACCACTATGATATACTACTACCACTACCACTACCACTACTACCACTACTACCACTACCACTATTACTACTACACACTACTACCACTACTAACTACTACACACTACCACTACTACTACTACCACTACTACACTACCATTTCACTACCTACTACTACTATACTACTACCACTTACTACCACTACACTACTGCTACCACTCATCACTACTTACTACCACTACTACTACTCACATACCACTACTTCTACTATTACTACTACCACTACCACTATCATTACTACTACCACTACCACTACTACTACTACCACTACTACCATTTACTACTACTCACTACCAACTACTACTTGGTTAAACATCTCACACCGATGCTGTCACTGCAGATTTATAGGCAGCAGGTTATAGTATTGTGTTAGTTAACACGTTTAACAACTTAACTCAGTTATAGATTATTGTAATCATTCGTTATCGTCTTTTACTGCATTGTGTTGATTGAATGAGTTGAAATTTCCTGTCATTTTCTCTCATTTCCCGATTTTCTCATCATTTCCTTTACATTTCCCTTTCATTTCCTGTCTATAGCGCCCTGCGTTATCCTTCAGTGACCCTGGTTCTCTGGAGACAGAGTTAAATTCTCTTGTTACTCTCTTTCTTTGCCCACTCACTTCTTTCTTCACCTCGCTCCTTGTTTTGCTTCCCTCCCTCCCTTCCCTCTCTCTCTCCTCTCTTTTCCCCTCTCTCTCTCTCTCTCTCTCCCCTCTCTCTCTCTCTCAGACGGAAAGTTACCGTAGTGTCTCCCTACCTTCTTCATTTTTCTTCTGTCTTGTTGACCTCCTTTTCTACCTCTCTTTCCGTACCCAACTTTTGTCCTGTTTGTTCACCTCTACCACATGTTTCCTTCCTCGCCTTCAATATTTCCTCTTCCATCTTACGTCCACCGTAAACCCCCCTTCGTTCTTCACTGTCTCAGCTCCTTCTCAGTCTTCCACCTCTCTCTTTCTCTCTAGCTCTCTGTCTCTCCACACTGGCTTTTCCTTTCTTCCGTGTATGAAGGCTGTGAGAAGGGCCATGCACATCTTCCTCTCTCTCCTCTCACATGACCGCCAGTCACGCGGCGAAATTCGATTCCTGATTGATGGGAGACTGTGAGGACGATGCTCAGTTGGCTACCTTCCTCTCCTCCGTCTTGGCCAGCTGCCTCAATCCATGGATGCTTGCAGCCTCAACCCACGATACACATTCTGAGCAACCATCATCTCTCATATTATCTATACGATTAACTTTCTCCCCAACCCTCCCTTTCCTTCCCCTCTCCATTAAACTATTTATAACCCAGGGCCACAATAAATGCAAGATGCTTCACCATTAATACCATTGATATTGTTATATATTCGTGTTTACCCACCGAGAATTATATCTAGTAAGGATAACACACAAACGTTAATTCACTGGTGTGTATGGTGACTCACACAATACAGGCAGAGCATCACCTGACATCGTTGATGTGCTGCTGGAACTGTGAGGTAATTATCCCTGCTGGTTGCTGCACGCACATACGTGAAGCCTATTTTTTAGTATGCAAAACCAGCATGGAAACTTTGCCTGGAAACGCATGCAAAAAGCTGAAGAAAGTGCAGAGGTATGCAACAATTCTTCCTGTGTTGAGGAATACTGGGATGAATAATGTTAACAACGCTTGAGGAAAGAAGAACCAAGGGACACATGTTAACAACACTGGAGGAAAAAAGAACCAGGGGACAAATGTTAACAACACTGGAAGACAGAAGAACCAGGGGACACATGTTAACAACACTGGAGGAAAAAAGAACCAGGGGAAAATGTTAACATTTAGGAAAAGAACCGGGGGGGAAAGTTAAAACATGGGAAAACAGAAAAACCAAAAAACATTTAACAACATGGAGGAAAAAGAACCGGGGACCATGTTAACAACATGGAGGGCGAAACCCGGGGACAAAATGTTAACAAAAAAA
>NW_026508437.1:0-82500 GCF_026875155.1 Cherax quadricarinatus
GTTTTTTGGGTTTCGTACAGAGGTCCCCTTTGTGTATGTACTGGTCTTTTGTGTTACTGTACTGGTCTTTTGTGTTACTGTATGGGTTTTTTGTTCTGTACGGTCTTCCGTGTTACGACTGTCTTCCCCTTTACGTACGGTTTCTTGTTACTGTACGGTTTCTGTGTTACGTACGGTCCTGTGTTACGACGGTCTTCGTGTCACTGATTGGTCTTCGGGTTTCTGTGTTGACTTTTGGTTACTTTTCTGGTTTCGTGTTACATACTGGCCTTTTGTGTTATTGTACGGGCTCTGTGTTACGTATTTATCTTTGTGTTACTGTACTGGTCTTTTGTGTTTCTATACTGGCCTTCTGTGTTACTTATCGGTTTTTTCCCTTTCGACTGGTACTCTGTTTACTGTATTGGTCTTCTGTTTACTGTATGGCTTCTGTGTTACGTATTGGGCTTCTGTGTTACTACTGGTCTTCTTGTTACTGTACTGGTTTTTGGTTACTGACTGGTTTTCTGTTTACGTATGGCTTCTGTGTTACTGACTGGTCTTCTGTGTTTTGTACTGGTCTTTGTGTTACTGTACGGTCTTCTGTGTTTCGTACTGGTCTTCTGTTTCTGTACTGGGCTTTTGTGTTGCTGTACTGGGTTTCTTGTTTTGTACTGGTCTTCTGTGTTACTGTACTGGGCTTCTGTGTTTTGTATGGTCTTCTGCATTTCTGTATGTCCTCGCATTATGTCTTTTTCGTGTTACTGTACTGGTCTTTTGTTACTTTCTGGTCTTCTGTGTTTCTGACTGGGCTTTTGCATTACTGTACTGGGCTTCTGTGTTTCTGGCTGGTTTCTGCATTTGTAGATCTTCGTTTTACTGTCTGGTTTCTGTGTTACTGTACTGGGCTTCTGCTTCTGACTGGGCTTCCCCGCATTACTGTATGGCTTCTGTGTCACTGTACTGGCTTCTGTGTTACTGACTGGCTTCTGTTTAAAGTACTGGTCTTCTGTGTTAAATGTATTTGGGTTTTTTATTACGTACTGGTCTTTGTGTTTTCTGAGGTCTTCCGTGTACTGTACTGGTCTTCCGTTTACGTACTGGTCTTCCTTTACTGATGGGCTTCCCTGTTACGTACTGGGCTTCCGTTTACTGTACGGTCTTCCGTGTTACTGATGGTCTTCCGTGTTACGACCGGTCTTACGTGATACTGTACTGGGCTTCTGTGTTACTGTCCGTCTACTGATACGACTGGGGCTTTTTCCCTTTTACTGTAATGTCTTCCTGTTACGTACTGGCCCTTCCGTTTACTGTACGGTCTTTCCCTGTTACTGTACGTCTTCCCTGTTCGTACCGTCTTAAGTGATCTGTACGGGCTTCTGTGTTATTGTACTGGGCTTTTTTTATTGTACTGGTCTTTGTTTACTGTACGGGCTTCTGTTTTACTGTACTGGTTTCTCTGACTGTATGGGGCTTTTGTGTTACTGTACTGGTCTTTTGTGTTACTGTACGGTCTTTTGGTTAAGTACTGGGTTTCTGTTCACGTACTGGTCTTCTGTGTTACTGTATGGTTTCTGTGTTACTATGGGCTTCTGTGTTACTGTACGGCCCTGTTTACTTACGGGCTCTGCATTACGACGGTCTTCTGTTACGTACTGGTCTCGTTTACTAACAGGTCTTCTGTGTTATGTATGGTTTTCTGTGTTACTGTACTGGCTTCGCATTACTGTAGGTCTTCTGTGTTTCTGTACTGGTCTTCTGTGTTACTGTACTGGTCTTCGCATTACGTACGGTCTTTGGTCACTGTATTGGTCTTCGTGTTACGTACGGTCTTTTGTGTTTTCTGTACTGATCTTTGTTTCTGTACTGGTCTTCTTATTACTGTACTGCTTTGTGTTACTGTACTGGGGCTTTGCATTACTGTATGGTCTTTTGTGTTACTGCACTGGTCTTCTGTGTTTTTGTATGGGCTTTGTGGGTTTCTGTCCCGGTCTTCTGTGTTACTGTACTGTTTTTTTGGTTTCTGTATGGTTTTTGTTTACTGCATGGTCTTTTGGTTTCTGTACTGGTCTTCGTGTTACTGTTGGGCTTTTGTATTACTGTACTGGGGTTTTTTGTGTTACTGTACGGTTTCTGGTTACTGCCTGGGCTTCTGTGTTACTGTACTGGTCTTCTGTGTTACTGTACTGGTCTTTTGTGTTACTGTTTGGGCTTCTGTGTTACTGTACTGGTCTTTTTGTGACTGACTGGTCTTTTGTGTTACGTACTGGGCTTCTGTATTACTGTAGGGGCTTTGGTTACTGTACTGGTCTTTTGTGTTACTGTACTGGTTTTCTGTGTTATTACTGTCTTTTGTGTTACTGTACTGGGGTTCTGTGTTTTTCTGTTTGGGCTTCTGTGTTACGTAAGGTCTCGGTTACTGTTCGCTTCTGGTTTCTGTACGGTCTTCTGTGTTACTGAGGGCTTCTGTGTTCGTACTGGCCTTTTTGTGTTTCGTAGGTCTTTTGTGTTAGTACTGGTCTTCTGCGTTTCTGTACTGGTTTTTTGTGTATGTATGGGCTTCATTAGTACTGGGCTTCTGTTTTATGTATGGCTTCTGTGTTACTGTGCGGTTTCTGTGTTACTGTACTGGTCTTCTGGTTTTTGATGGTCTTCTGTTTTTTCTGTATGGGCTTCTGTGTTACGTACGGGCTTCCTGTTTTGCAGGTCTTCCGTGTTACTGTACGGTTTTTTCCCTGTTACGTACTGGCTTTGTGTTACTGTTGGTCCTTTTGTTACTGTACTGGGGCCGTTTTTCTGTACTGGTCTTCTGTGTTACGTATGGGCTTTGTGTCACTGTATGGTCTTCGGTGTTACGTGTTTACTTTCTGATTTACTGGGCTTCTGTGTTCTAATGGCCTTTGTGTTATTGTATGGGCTTCTGTTTACTGTATTGATTTCTGTGTTACTTTTTTGGTTCTGTTTACAACTGGCCCCTTTTGTGTTTCTGTATCGGTTTTTCCCTGTTACTGTCTGGGCTTTTTGTGTTACGTATTTGGGGCTTTGTTACTGTTCTGGTCTTCTTGTTACGTATTGGTCTTCTGTTTTTACTGTATGGCTTCTGTGTTACTGTACTGGTCTTCTGTTTATTGTACTGTTTTTTTGTGTTACGTATGGTCCTTCGGTTACTGTACGGTCTTCTGTTTTTTGTACTGGGCTTCGTGTTACTGACGGTTTCTGTGTGTGTATGGGCTTCTGTGTTTTTTTTACTGGTTTCTGTTTACGTATGGCTTCTTTTGCGACTGGGCTTCTGTTTACTGTTGTCTTCTGGTTACTGTACTGGGCTTCTGCATTATGAAATGGTTTTTTCTGCTTACTGTACGGGCTTCTGTGTTTCGTCGGTCTTCTGTTTACATACTGGGTTTTTGTTTACTGTAGGTCTTCTGCATTACTGTACTGGTCTTCTGTGTTTTGATGGTCTTTTTGTGTTACGTACTGGCTTTGCATTACTGTTCTGGCTTTTGCATACTGTCTGGTCTTTTGTGTCACTGTACTGGTTTCTGTGTTACTGTAAGGTCTTCTTGGTTTTTTACTGGCTTCGTGTTTCGTATTGGGCCCTTTGTATTATGATGGTCTTCTTGTTACTGTAGGTCTTTTTGGTTATTATGGTCTTCTGGGTTTTTTGTACGGTTTCATTCTTTCTGGGCTCTGCATTACTGTACGTCTTTTTGTGTTACTGTACGGTCTTCTGTGTTTCGCACTGGGCTTCTCTTGTTTTGGTCTTCTGTGTTCTGTTTGGTCTTCTTGTTCTGTACGGTTTCTTGTTACGTATGGGTTCTGTGTTTCGTATGGTTTCTGTGTTACTGTACTGGTTTCTGTGTTACTGACTGGGGTTTTTGTGTTTTCGTACTGGTCTTCTGGTTCTGTACTGTGCTCTGTGTTTTGTATGGTCTTTTTTGTTACTGTACTGGTCTTCGGTTTCTGTACTGGTTTTTGTGTTTTTACTGGGCTTTGTGTTAGTAGGTGTTCGTGTTACTGTACTGGGGTTCTGTGTTGCTGATGGTTTCTGTTTCTACTGGGCTTTGTGTTACTCACGGTTTCTTGTTACTCTATGGTTTTGTGTTACTTATTGGCTTCTGTGTTACTTACTGGGTTTTTGTGTTACTCCTGGTCTTCTGTGTTACTCTATGGGGTTCTGTGTTATCTACTGTTTTTTCTGTGTATGTACTGGTCTTCTGTTACTGTATTGGTCTTCTGTGTTACTGTACTGTTTTTCTGTGTTCTCACTGGGGCTTCTGTGTTACTCTACTGGTCTTCGTGTTACCTGTGGGTTTTTGTGTTACTCTGTGGGCTTCTTGTTACTGTACTGGTCTTCTGTGTTACGTATGGCTTTTGTTACTTATGGTCTTTTGTTTATGTCTGGTTTCTGTGTTACTGTATGGTCTTTGTTTACTGCATGGTGCTCTGTGTTACTGTACTGGTCTTCTGTGTTACTGTACTGGTCTTCTGTGTTTCTGTACTGGGTTTTTGTGTTTCTGATGGGTTTTTGGTTATTTTCTGGTGTTTCTGTGTTACTGTACGGGTTCTGTTTGCTGTACGGTCTTCTTTTATTATGGTCTTTTGTTTACTCTATGGGCTTCTGTGTTACCCTTTCTGTCTTTGTGTTACTCTAGGGGCTTCTGTGTTACTCTTCTGGTCTCTTTTACTCACTGGTCTTCTGTGTTACTTATGGTTTCTGTGTTACTCAATGGTTTTCGTGTTTCTTACTGGGTTTTTGGTTCTCTACTGGTCTTCGGGTTTCTCTACTGGTCTTCTGTTTACCTACGGTTTCTGGGCCCCTGTCTTGTCTTTGTGTTACTGATTTGGGGCTTTGTGTTACTTTGTCTGTTCTTCTGTGTTACTTACGGTCTTCGTGTACTCCGGCTCGTGTTACCTACGGGCTTCTGTGTTACTCTATGGTCTTCTTTTTACCCACTGGTCTTCTGTGTTACTCTATGGTTCTGTGTTACTTAAATGGTCTTCTGTGTTACTGTACTGGTTTTCTGTGTTACGTACTGGGTTTTTTTTGTTCTTACGGTCTTCTGTGTTACGTTCTGGTCTTCGTGTTTTCTCTACTGGTCTTCTGTGTTACTCTAGGCCTTTTTGTTGCAACACGTTTTTTTTGATTTCTACCATGGATTGTTTTTTGTTTAATGTTTTACATTTTTATGACATTTTTTGGGTTTTAGCTGTTTTATGTGCCATTTGCTTTTTATGTCCCCTATGCTCTTTTTTGTGCCACTATGTTTTTTGTGCCACTATGCTGTTTTATGTGCCACTATGATGTTTTATGTGCCACTATGCTGTTTTGTGTGCCACTATGCTGTTTTATGTGCCACTATGATGTTTTATGTGCCACTATGCTGTTTTATGTGCCACTATGCTGTTTTATGTGCCACTATGCTGTTTTATGTGCCACTATGCTGTTTTATGTGCCACTATGCTGTTTTATGTACCACTATGCTGTTTTATGTGCCACTATACTGTTTTATGTGCCACTATACTGTTTTATGTGCCACTATGATGTTTTATGTGCCACTATGCTGTTTTATGTGCCACTACGCTGTTTTATGTGCCACTATGATGTTTTGTGTGCCACTATGCTGTTTTGTGTGCCACTATGCTGTTTTATGTGCCACTATGATGTTTTATGTGCCACTATGCTGTTTTATGTGCCACTATGCTGTTTTATGTGCCACTATGCTGTTTTATGTGCCACTATGCTGTTTTATGTGCCACTATGATGTTTTATGTGCCACTATGCTGTTTTATGTGCCACTATGCTGTTTTATGTGCCACTATGCTGTTTTATGTGCCACTATGTTTTATGTGCCACTATGCTGTTTTATGTGCCACTATGCTGTTTTATGTGCCACTATGCTGTTTTATGTGCCACTATGCTGTTTTATGTGCTACTATGCTGTTTTATGTGCCACTATGTTTTATGTGCAACTATGCTGTTTTATGTGCCACTATGTTTTATGTGCCACTATGCTGTTTTAAGTGCCACTATGATGTTTCATGTGCCACTATGATGTTTTATGTGCCACTATGATGTTTTATGTGCCACTATGTTTTATGTGCCACTATGATGTTTTATGTGCCACTATGATGTTTTATGTGCCACTATGCTGTTTTATGTGCCACTATGCTGTTTCATGTGCCACTATGATATTTTATGTGCCACTATGATGTTTTATGTGCCACTATGCTGTTTTATGTGCCACTGATGTTTTATGTGCCACTATGCTGTTTTATGTGCCACTATGATGTTTTATGTGCCACTATGATGTTTTATGTGCCGCTATGATGTTTTATGTGCCACTATGATGTTTTATGTGCCACTATGATGTTTTATGTGCCACTATGATGTTTTATGTGCCACTATGTTTTATGTGCCACTATGCTGTTTTATGTGCCACTATGATGTTTTATGTGCCACTATGATGTTTTATGTGCCACTATGTTGTTTTATGTGCCACTATGCTGTTTTATGTGCCACTATGCTGTTTTATGTGCCACTATGATGTTTTATGTGCCACTATGATGTTTTATGTGCCACTATGATGTTTTATGTGCCACTATGATGTTTTATGTGCCACTATGATGTTTTATGTCTCACTTTACAATTTTATGTCACTGTACTGTTTTATGTGTTATTATTCTGTTTTATCCGTTACTTTATTGTTTTATATGTTACTTCTGTATACTATTTTATGTGTCTCTATATTGTATAATATACTGTACTGTTTTATGTTACTGTTTAATGTGTTACTCTACTGTTTTATGTTACTGTTTAATGTGTTACTGTACTGTTTTATGTTACTGTTTAATGTGTTACTCTACTGTTTTATGTTACTGTTTAATGTGTTACTCTACTGTTTTATGTTCCTGTTTAATGTGTTACTCTACTGTTTTATGTTACTGTTTAATGTGTTACTCTACTGTTTTATGTTACTGTTTAATGTGTTACTCTACTGTTTTATGTTACTGTTTAATGTGTTAGTCTACTGTTTTATGTTACTGTTTAATGTGTTACTCTACTGTTTTATGTTACTGTTTAATGTGTTACTGTACTGTTTTATGTTACTGTTTAATGTGTTATTCTACTGTTTTATGTTACTGTTTAATGTGTTACTCTACTGTTTTATGTTACTGTTTAATGTGTTACTCTACTGTTTTATGTTACTGTTTAATGTGTTACTCTACTGTTTTATGTTACTGTTTAATGTGTTACTCTACTGTTTTATGTTACTGTTTAATGTGTTACTCTACTGTTTTATGTTACTGTTTAATGTGTTACTGTACTGTTTTATGTTACTGTTTAATGTGTTACTCTACTGTTTTATGTTACTGTTTAATGTGTTACTGTACTGTTTTATGTTACTGTTTAATGTGTTACTGTACTGTTTTATGTTACTGTTTAATGTGTTTACTGTACTGTTTTATGTTACTGTTTAATGTGTTACTGTGCTGTTTTATGTTACTGTTTAATGTGTTACTCTACTGTTTTATGTTACTGTTTAATGTGTTACTCTACTGTTTTATGTTACTGTTTAATGTGTTACTCTACTGTTTTATGTTACTGTTTAATGTGTTACTGTGCTGTTTTATGTTACTGTTTAATGTGTTACTCTACTGTTTTATGTTACTGTTTTAATGTGTTACTCTACTGTTTTATGTTACTGTTTAATGTGTTACTCTACTGTTTTATGTTACTGTTTAATGTGTTACTGTGCTGTTTTATGTTACTGTTTAATGTGTTACTCTACTGTTTTATGTTACTGTTTAATGTGTTACTCTACTGTTTTATGTTACTGTTTAATGTGTTACTCTACTGTTTTATGTTACTGTTTAATGTGTTACTCTACTGTTTTATGTTACTGTTTAATGTGTTACTCTACTGTTTTATGTTACTGTTTAATGTGTTACTCTACTGTTTTATGTTACTGTTTAATGTGTTACTGTGCTGTTTTATGTTACTGTTTAATGTGTTACTCTACTGTTTTATGTTACTGTTTAATGTGTTACTCTACTGTTTTATGTTACTGTTTAATGTGTTACTCTACTGTTTTATGTTACTGTTTAATGTGTTACTCTACTGTTTTATGTTACTGTTTAATGTGTTACTCTACTGTTTTATGTTACTGTTTAATGTGTTACTCTACTGTTTTATGTTACTGTTTAATGTGTTACTGTGCTGTTTTATGTTACTGTTTAATGTGTTACTCTACTGTTTTATGTTACTGTTTAATGTGTTACTCTACTGTTTTATGTTACTGTTTAATGTGTTACTCTACTGTTTTATGTTACTGTTTAATGTGTTACTCTACTGTTTTATGTTACTGTTTAATGTGTTACTCTACTGTTTTATGTTACTGTGCTATTCTTACTGTACTTGTCTTACGTGTTAGTTTACTTACTGTAAGTCAGTGTAGTGTTGTTGGTTGTAATGGTCTTGTGATGCTGACAAACTGTGGTAAAGGTCACTTTTATCCTGAACTGTACTTAAGTGTTCTTTTTCCAATGTACTGTTAAGAACATACGAACATAAGAAAGAAGGAACTCTGCAACAGGCCTACTGACCCATGCGGAACAGGTCCATGTCCCACCCGGATTAGCCCAATGACCCACCCCCCTCGGATTAGCCCAATGACCCACCCAGTCTGGTCACCTCCACTCAAGGATGGAGCACGGCACCAGGCCCAACAGCACAAACTAGTCAGGTCCAACTCACACCCACCCACTCCCACTCATGCATTTATCTAACCTATTTTTAAAAGTACACAACGTTTTAGCCTGAATAACTGTACTCGGGAGTTTGTTCCACTCATCCACAACTCTATTACCAAACCAGTACTTTCCTATATCCTTCCTGAATCTGAATTTTTCCAACTTGAAACCATTGCTGCGAGCCTTGTCTTGGCTGGAAATTTTCAGCACACTATTTACATCCCCTTTATTTATTCCTGTTTTCCATTTATACACCTCGATCATATCCCCCCTAATTCTACGCCTTTCGAGAGAGTACAGATTCAGGGCCCTCAGTCTATCCTCATATGGAAGATTTCTGATACATGGGATCATCTTTGTCATCCTCCTCTGAACGTTTTCCATAGCATTTATATCCATTCTGTAATACGGTGACCAGAACTGAGCAGCATAGTCTAAATGACGCCTAACCAAGGATATATAGAGTTGAAGAACAACCTGAGGACTTTCATTATTTATATGAAGCCAAGAATTCTGCTAGCTTTACTGCGAACACTAATGCACTGTTGTCTTGGTTTTAGAATATTGCTAACGCGAACTCCTGAATCCTTTTCGCAATCAGTAGTATTAAGATCTACATTAAGTTTATATGTGGCACGGTTATTTAACTGTCCCACATTTAGAACTTTGCATCTGCCACTTTTCCGACCGTTGAATCAGTCTATTCAAATCATCCTGGAGTGCTCTAGTGTCCTATTAGAATGAATTGGACGGCCTATTTTGGTGTTATCAGCAAATTTGCTTATGTCGCTATTTATTCCCTCATCTATGTCGTATATGTAAATTGTGAACAACAACGGGCCCAACACTGATCCCTGAGGAACACCGCTTGTGACGTGCCCCCATTCTGATTTCTCCCCATTTATGCAAACTCTCTGCTGCCTATTTGTCAGCCATGCCTCTACCCAGGAAAAAATTCCTCCTCCTATTCCGTGTGCTTGAAGTTTCCTCAACAGCCTCTAATGTGGAACTCTATCGAAATCCTTACTGAAGTCCATATACACAATATCATATTCATTACCATGATCTACCTCCTCAAACACCTTAGTGAAAAAAGTTAGTAAATTCGTAAGACAGTAACGCCTCTTGGTAAAACCGTGTTGAGATTCATTATTCAATCTGTGCCTGTCAAGATGGCTACGAATTGCTTCGGCAATTATTGATTTCATAAATTTTCCCACTATGAAGGTAAGGCTTATTGGTCTATAGTTCGAAGCCAAGGACCTGTCACCTGCCTTGTAAATAGGTATTACATTTGCCATTTTCCACTTATCAGGCACTGTGCCAGTTTGTAGTAATATGTTAAAAAGATGAGCCAAAGGTTTGCCAAGTTCTTCTTTACATTCCTAAAACACCCTTGCAAACAGTTCATCAGGACCTGGGGGTTTGTTAGGTTTTAATTTCTCTATTTGTCTGAGGACCATGTCACTAGTTACCACATTCGTACATAGTTTATTATCCTGTTCTACATAATCTATTATTTCAGGAATATCGGTGAAGGGAAGGTGATGGTGGAGTGAGGGTGACGGTGGAGGGAAGGTAACGGTGGAGGGAGGGTGACGGTGGAGGGAAGGTGATGGTGGAGTGAGGTGACGGTGGAGGGAAGGTAACGGTGGAGGGAGGGTGACGGTGGAGGGAGGGTGACGGTGGAGGGAGGGTGACGGTGGAGGGAGGGTGACGGTGGAAGGAAGGTGACGGTGGAGGGAGGGTGACGGTGGAGGGAGGGTGACGGTGGAGGGAGGGTGACGGTGGAGGGAGGGTGACGGTGGAAGGAAGGTGACGGTGGAGGGAAGGTGACGGTGGAGGGAAGGTGACGATGGAGGGAGGGTGACGGTGGAGGGAAGGTGACGGTGGAGGGAGGGTGACGGTGGAGGGAGGGTGACGGTGGAGGGAAGGTGACGGTGGAGGGAAGGTGACGGTGGAGGGAAGGTGACGGTGGAGGGAAGGTGACGGTGGAGGGAAGGTGACGGTGGAGGAAGGTGACGGTGGAGGGAAGGTGACGGTGGAGGGAGGGTGACGGTGGAGGAAAGGTGACGGTGGAGGGAAGGTGACGGTGGAGGAGGGTGACGGTGGAGGGAAGGCGACGTGGAGGGAAGGTGACGGTGGAGGAAGGTGACGGTGGAGGGAAGGTGACGATGGAGGAAGGTGACGTGTTGAGGGAGGGTGACGGTGGAAGGAAGGTGACGGTGGAGGGAGGGTGACGGTGGAGGGAAGGTGACGGTGGAGGGAAGGTGACGGTGGAGGGAGGGTGACGGTGGAGGGAGGGTGACGGTGGAGGGAAGGTGACGGTGGAGGAAGGTGACGGTTGAGGGAGGGTGACGGTGGAAGGAAGGTGACGGTGGAGGAGGTGACGGTGGAGGGAAGGTGACGGTGGAGGGAAGGTGACGGTGGAGGGAGGGTGACGGTGGAGGAAGGTGACGGTGGAGGGAGGGTGACGGTGGAGGGAAGGCGACGGTGGAGGGAAGGTGACGGTGGAGGGAAGGTGACGGTGGAGGGAAGGTGACGATGGAGGGAAGGTGACGGTTGAGGGAGGGTGACGGTGGAGGGAAGGTGACGGTGGAGGGAGGGTGACGGTGGAGGGAAGGTGACGGTGGAGGGAAGGTGACGGTGGAGGGAAGGTGACGGTGGAGGGAAGGTTGCTGATAGGTGGAAACCTAACTGCACAACAGATAACTGTAATTTCGCTGATGATCAGCAACATGTGACAGAATATCTTTTAAGGGTATCGAGAGTTTCACTGCTCTCGGAACCCTGCCGTGGGCCAGGCTCGTGTGGTGCTTGCCTGATCAACCAGGTTGTTGCTGCTGGAGGCCCGCTGTCCCACATATTCATCACAAGCTGTTTGATTTGGCACCTGGTGAAGATACTTGTCCATTTTCCTCTTGAAGGCTTCTACACTTGTCCCAACCGTGTTTTTTTATATCTTCTGGCAAGATGTTGAATAGTCGGGGACCCCGGATGTTGATACCGTGTTCCCTTATTGTGCGCACCGCACCCTTGCTCCTCACTGGGTTTATCTGCACTTTCTGCAGTATCTCTCGCTCCAGTATGTTGTTGTGAAGCGTGCAGATTTAGGACCAGGCCCTTGAGTACTTTCCAGGTATATATTATCATGAACAGATTCAGGACCAGGCGCTTGAGTACTTTCCAGGTATATATTATCATGTGCAGATTTAGGACCAGGCCCTTGAGTACTTTCCAGGTATATATTATCATGAACAGATTCAGGACCAGGCGCTTGAGTACTTACCAGGTATATATTATCAGGTGCAGATTTAGGACCAGGCCCTTGAGTACTTTCCAGGTATATATTATCATGAACAGATTCAGGACCAGGCGCTTGAGTACTTTCCAGGTATATATTATCATGTGCAGATTTAGGACCAGGCCCTTGAGTACTTTCCAGGTATATATTATCATGAACAGATTCAGGACCAGGCGCTTGAGTACTTACCAGGTATATATTATCAGGTGCAGATTTAGGACCAGGCCCTTGAGTACTTTCCAGGTATATATTATCATGAACAGATTCAGGACCAGGCGCTTGAGTACTTTTCCAGGTATATATTATCATGTGCAGATTTAGGACCAGGCCCTTGAGTACTTTCCAGGTATATATTATCATGAACAGATTCAGGACCAGGCGCTTGAGTACTTACCAGGTATTATTATCAGGTGCAGATTTAGGACCAGGCCCTTGAGTACTTTCCAGGTATATATTATCATGAACAGATTCAGGACAGGCGCTTGAGTACTTTCCAGGTATATATTATCATGTGCAGATTTTAGGACCAGGCCCTTGAGTACTTTCCAGGTATAATTATCATGAACAGATTCAGGACCAGGCGCTTGAGTACTTACCAGGTTAATATTATCAGGTGCAGATTTAGGACCAGGCCCTTGAGTACTTTCCAGGTATATATTATCATGTGCAGATTTAGGACCAGGCCCTTGAGTACTTTCCAGGTATATATTATCATGAACAGATTCAGGACCAGGCGCTTGAGTACTTTCCAGGTATATATTATCATGTGCAGATTTAGGACCAGGCCCTTGAGTACTTTCCAGGTATATATTATCATGAACAGATTCAGGACCAGGCGCTTGAGTACTTTCCAGGTATATATTATCATGTGCAGATTTAGGACCAGGCCCTTGAGTACTTTCCAGGTATATATTTCATGAACAGATTCAGGACCAGGCGCTTGAGTACTTACCAGGTATATATTATCAGGTGCAGATTTAGGACCAGGCCCTTGAGTACTTTCCAGGTATATATTATCATGTGCAGATTTAGGACCAGGCCCTTGAGTACTTTCCAGGTATATATTATCATGAACAGATTCAGGACCAGGCGCTTGAGTACTTTCCAGGTATATATTATCATGTGCAGATTTAGGACCAGGCCCTTGAGTACTTTCCAGGTATATATTATCATGAACAGATTCAGGACCAGGCGCTTGAGTACTTACCAGGTATATATTATCAGGTGCAGATTTAGGACCAGGCCCTTGAGTACTTTCCAGGTATATATTATCACGTGCAGATTTAGGACCAGGCCCTTGAGTACTTTCCAGGTATATATTATCAGGTGCAGATTTAGGACCAGGCGCTTGAGTACTTTCCAGGTATATATTATCACGTGCAGATTTAGGACCAGGCCCTTGAGTACTTTCCAGGTATATATTATCAGGTGCAGATTTAGGACCAGGCCCTTGAGTACTTTCCAGGTATATATTATCACGTGCAGATTTAGGACCAGGCCCTTGAGTACTTTCCAGGTATATATTATCATGAACAGATTCAGGACCAGGCGCTTGAGTACTTTCCAGGTATATATTATCACGTGCAGATTTAGGACCAGGCGCTTGAGTACTTTCCAGGTATATATTATCAGGTGCAGATTTAGGACCAGGCCCTTGAGTACTTTCCAGGTATATATTATCATGTGCAGATTTAGGACCAGGCCCTTGAGTACTTTCCAGGTATATATTATCAGGTGCAGATTTAGGACCAGGCCCTTGAGTACTTTCCAGGTATATATTATCAGGTGCAGATTTAGGACCAGGCCCTGGAGTACTTTCCAGGTATATATTATCATGTGTCTCTCCTCCGCTCCAGTGAGTACATGTTCAAGACTTGAAGGCGTTCCCAGTAATTTAGGTGCTTTACTGGCTCAATGTGAACCTTAAACGATCTCTGTATTTGTTCCAGCTCTGATATTTCTTCTGCTTTGAACAGGACCGTTAGCACTGAGCAATATTTAAAACGAGAGAGCATTAGCGATTTAAAGTGTCACCATGGCATTATTTCCCTCGTTTTAAAAGTTCTCGATACCCACCCCGTCATCCTTCTGGCTGTCGTGATCTTTGTCTTATTATGTTCTTTAAAGGAAGGTCAGCTGACGTAATTATTCCAAGGTCTTTTACGTGTTCCTTTCATTCTATTTGGTGACCTTCTTGAGGTTCATATACAGTGTTCATAGACAGGCTGTTCCACTCAACATCTCACATCAATAAAAAGATAAACATAGACAAAGCCGGTATTAGCAGTCTCTTTAGATTTAATGAAGCCCCTACATATGTCAAAAAACATCTGTATAAAATGATGATAAGACCAACACTCGAATACCCATGTGTCCCAATGTCGTTAACAACAAAGACCAACATGCTAAAGTTGCAACGGGTCCAGAATAGAGCTCTCCGCTTTATTACGGGTACCAGGAGGAGAGACCTAGTCAAAATGGCAGCTTTACACGTACAACAGGATATTACTACCTTAAATGTACGCCTTGATACCCTGAAGAAACAACTCTATGCAATGCAAGAACTCTACATGCCAGATAGAGAACATCCTCTCCAAGTTGAAAATACCACGGATTATATCACCAATACTCCTCCTCACAGGACTCAAAGAATGACTCTCCCACAGAGGGTGCATTGTTTCATCCATAAAGACGATTACCATCGACCAATGATCTTGAGCAACCTCCCTGCAGATGAAGATGATTGGGTAACACCAGAACCCTTCTATGTATACTAAGAAAATCATCGCCCCCAATTAGGGAGACATCTTGTATAACATTCTACTGTTAAAATTACGCTACATTTACTATGGCGGGACACAACCTGTAAGAAGCTAACGTGTCAAGTAATTCTTTACGAATTGTCCATACAATTATCGCCTTCATTGTCGTTTAAATATTCGTTGTGCAATCCTAAAAAAAAAAAAAAAAAAAAAAAAAAAAAAAAAAAAAAAAAAAAAAAAAAAAAAAAAAAAAAATTGCAACTTGTATATTTACTACCAATTCAGAGTCATGTACTTATATATCTGTTATATCTATGTGACTAATGATTTTACTACTATACCCCTTCAAGAATATTTATTATTCCACATACACTTTTTAAATTGCACCAAAGTGGTTGGGCCACTTACCTTTTATATCCTACCTCTCTCCCCCCTCCCACTCTTCTCCAATATATCTATCCTTACCCATCCTTCTTCCTTACCCATCTTACCAAAGACTCTGGTCATAAGAAGAAGAATACCTAAGCAACTGGACCTTATCACCATTGAACGTCATGTTGTTGTCCACTGCCCACTGGAAAACCCTGCTTATGTCTCCCTATAATTTTTCAGTGTCCTCTACTGTAGTGACTTTCATCCTTATTTTAGTGTCATCTGCAAATGATACAAAAGTGTGACGGGTGTTTTTACCTGTGTCTGCTATGAGGATGAGAAACAGCAGAGTTCGAGGACAGTACCTCGGGGAACTGAGCTTTTTACCTCGCTGATGCTAGATCTTGCTTTGTTTATCACTATTTTCTGTGTTTTGTGTTAGGAAGTCGTAAATTCATCTGCCTACCTTCCCCGTAATGCCCGTGGCGCTCATTTTGTGCGCTATCACTCCACGATGGCATTTGTCAAACGCCCTTGCAAAATCTGTGTAAACCACAGCTGCGTTTTGGTTGTCTTCCAACGTCTCCATAATTCTGTCATAATGGTTCAGCAGTTGTAACAAGGAATGATCTTCCTGCTCTAAAACCATAGTGGTTCGGGTTATGCTGATTGTGCTGGCCCATGAAATTTGTAATCTGCCGTCTTATCACTCTTTCGAAGATTTTTATCATATGAGAAGTTACGGCTACTGGTCTTTAATTTTTAGCTAGTGCTCTGTTACCTCCCTTATGCAAAGGAGCTATGTCTGCAGTCTTTAAGGCTTCCGGTATTTCACCTAGATCTAAGCTCTTTCTACAAAGAATACTTGAGGGCTCGTGCTAGTGGTACTTTGCACTATTTTATAAATAGATCATTCCATTATTTTGGTCTAGGTGCTGAATGGGCATGTTATCCATTTCTTTTTCGAAATCTATGGGATTTGTTCTAATGTCAATCAGTTGGTCTGCGCGGCCTTCGGCTGTCATGTAGTTTGTTGCTGAACACCGACTCATTTCATGTTCATTGTCAGTATACTAATATTCTCTCATTCGTCTCTCAACCTGCGGAGTGAGAGGACGCACACTACGACTGCCCCTGTTGACACCTGGTGGCGGGTAGTGAACTGTAGCATATAAGATGACAGATCGACATGGACGACACGTAAACATAGTATGTATTGAGCTTGTGCGTGGGACTTTGAGCGGATCTACGGTACCTGTGTTGCTACCCAGCATTCTGTGCGACGTATAGGGCATAGCAAATGAAGAATTGTACGGCGTGTCATTGAATGGAACGTCAAGGATATTCGTCAAATCTAGTTAGCAGCGCCGGTTTTTACTCCAAAATCGTTGACACTTTTCAAGAGAGGCACATATCTGTCAATTCTGCTGTTGTGGCGTATCTTCATGAGGTGTCTAAATTAGTGAAGGTGAGGAATGTCCCCTTCGAAGGAACAGAATATGACTTGCTGACTGATTTTAACAAGTATGGGACTGTTTATACTGCTGTTGGGTGTGTGGAAGGATGAACCTTATGCTGGGCTGCCTGAAGGCTCTTTCACTCTTAAAATAACACTACAGCCTATACCATCTTAAGTCCATTTAGACGGTTTCTGGACCCAAGTGTATGTTTATTATGCTGGTCAACGTCGAACCTGCCGTTTATGCAATGCTTTTGATGAGATGGCAGCCCAGTGTCATCGGTGGCAGGTGATACACAATAAGGTGTCATCTCAAGAGGTGCTGCCACCGCGGCCCCTCGCGCCTGAGCATAGTTCCTCGGACGTCCAGAGTGATACGCTTGGGAGTGCTGTGGTTGACTGGGGGTAGATGGAGTCTCCAGAGTGTGTAACCCTCCCAAAGGTGTCTGCGGAGATGCCTTCGCCTCCTGTGGAGTCTGTGGTACCGTCTGTGACAGCACAAGACGGGTCGTTTACGGAAGTCTTACAAGACTTACTGAGTGGGTCGGGGTCTTGCATTGATGACTATGATACAAAGTGCGTTATTGGAGGAGTCAGTTCCCCATGAGAGTGACAAAATTTTGCGTGATAATGTACAGGTGCATGAAGTGGTTGTGGACGTCCACCAGGAAAACTTGTCTAAGTGATGTTATGCACGTAGATGGAAGTTCTCGTAAACGAACTGCGGGAACATCTGAAATGGATGATGTATTGATTCCCTGACAACTTACCGGGAAAAAGACATGGGCAGATGTAACGGCGCCAACTAAACAAGGAGTTCATAGATTAAATGTGACACAAGGTAGTCGTGGGGCGGGGGGTGGTAAAGGTCTGGTAGGTCACAGTGCTAAAGGGATTAAGGTGCCCAAAGGGAAACCATTGTATTATACTTCAAGTGCGTCACAATCAACGTGAATGGCTTTCGAACAGCTAGCAAGCGGATGGAATTTGAAGAGTTTTTGAGAAATTGTAATCTAGATTTAGTTTTTGTGCAGGAGCACAATTATAGGATTGTCAGTGAATTGAGTATTTCAGGGTATGAGGTATCTGGTGCATGTTCTTCCCGTTTAAAAGGAGGAGTTACGATTCTTCTTAAGGCTTCCAGTCCACTCACAGTTTTGTGAAGGGAAGCTGAGAGCGATGGCCGTGTTATACAAGTAGATGGGTGGTGGGTGTGATCCATTGGCATGTACGGCCTGGCTGATCGGAATGTCCGCGTGAAGACCGGGTTTTTTCCAGGAGAGCCTACTTTATTATCTCCGATCCCTCCCTGAGATGATAATCTTGGAGGGGATTGGAATTGTGTTACGCGTAGAAAGGATGTCTTGCCGAGAGGCTAAGATTTTTATTCTAAGTTTCTAGGCGATCTGTTGCGTGGGATCGGGGTGGTTGACGCGAGTCCAGACGTTGTTGGTGGGGTAGCGCATACTTTTGTGAGGGACGGGTATGCTGCAAGGCTTTATAGGATAGACGTGTCCAGACGTGTGGCTGTACGTAATGCGCGAACTTTGGCAATTAGTTTCCCGGATTATTCTGCGGTTTGGCGGATGTCACTTGGGAGGGGATGCCGCGTCGATATCGAGGATTTTGGAAAATGAATGAAAGTCTATTGGCACCGGAGGAAGTGAGAACGTTTGAGCGTCATTGAGATAACATGTTAAGTGCGGATATATCTTCAGGGGATATAGTCGAGTGGTGGGATGGGGTCGGTAAGAGCAAGGTTAGGGATTTCTTTATTAGCATAGGGAAGGAAATACATCGTCACCGTTATGGGTTGACTGAGTACTTGCAGGCTCAATTAAGTGAATGTTGTGTGTTACGCGCAGTGTATCCAATCGGAACTATACAGAATCTAAAAAAAACTATTCGAGAGTTACAAAATCAGGTGTTTCATGGTGCGAGAGTAACTAGTGGGTTAGCGGAAGTTATATGTTCTGAGACAGCAAGGTCGGCGGAGGCAAGTTATGAATGTCATGAACCTTACTGTCCGCGACTATCTGGGTGGTTACGTCAGCGGTCAAGTTCTTACAAGTACGGAGAACATGAGGGCGTATGTTGTTCGGTGTTACAGCGAGTCGGTGCGGAGTGTTGGCGTAAGTATGGATGCGTTGCGTGATATTGTGAGGTGGATTTCATGTAATCTTGGTGATGAACAGTGTCTACTTTTGTATGGTGCAATTAGTGAGGCGAAAAATTTGGAGGACTATTAGTAGTATGACGGTTAATAAATCTCTGGGGATCGATGGCATTCCAAGTGACATCTATTTAGAGTTTTGGGATGTACTTAAACACTTTTTAGTTCGGCTATTTAACTTAAGAACATAAGAACATAAGAACGAAGGAACACTGCAGAAGGCCTACTGGCCCATGCGAGGCAGGTCCAAGTCCCTACCGGCTTAAGCCAATGCACCCAACCTAGTCAGGTCAGGTCACATTGACTTAAGGGAGGAACACGGCAACCGACCTGTTAGCACAAGCTATCAGGTCCAACTCACACCCACCCACATCTACTCATGTATTTATCCAACCTATTTTTAAAGCTACACAACGTTCTGGCCTCTATAACGGTACTTGGGAGTTTGTTCCACTCATCCACAACTCTATTACCAAACCAGTACTTTCCTATATCCCTCCTGAATCTGAATTTTTCCAACTTAAAAACCATTGCTGCGAGTCCTGTCTAGGCTAGATATTTTCAGCACACTATTTACATCCCTTTATTTATTCCTGTCTTCCACTTATAAACCTCAATCATATCCCCCCTAATTCTACGTCTTTCTAGAGAGTGCAGTTTCAGGGCCCTTAGTCTATCCTCATAGGGAAGGTTTCTGATACATGGGATCATCTTTGTCATCCTCCTTTGTACATTTTCCAGAGAATTTATATCCATTCTGTAATACGGTGACCAAAACTGTGCAGCATAATCTAAATGAGGCCTAACCAAGGATGTATAGAGTTGAAGAACAACCTGAGGACTCCTATTATTTATGCTTCTTGATATGAAGCCAAGGATTCTATTAGCTTTATTGCGAACACTTATGCACTGTTGTCTTGGTTTCAGATTACTGCTAACCAGAACTCCTAAATTTTTTTCGCAATCCGTAATATTAAGATCTACATTATTTAGTTTATATGTGCATGGTTATTGTCCTGTCCAACATTTAGAACTTTGCATTTGTCTATATTAAACTGCATCTGCCACTTCTCCGACCACTGCATCAGTCTATTCAAATCTTCCTGGAGTGCTCGAATGTCCTCGTCAGAATGAATTCGACGGCCTATTTTGGTGTCATCGGCAAACTTGCCGATGTCGCTCTTTTATGCCCTCATCTATGTCGTTTATGTAGATTGTGAACAGCAGGGGGCCCAACACTGACCCCTGTGGAACACCGCTCGTGACGCTTCCCACTCTGATTTCTCCCATTTATGCAAACTCTCTGCTGCCTATTTGTCAACCATGCCTCTATCCAGGAAAAAATTTCTCCTCCTATTCCATGTGCTTTAAATTTTCCTCAATAGTCTCTGATGTGGGACCCTGTCAAAAGCCTTACTGAAGTCCATATACACAATATCATATTCATTACCATGATCTACCTCCTCAAATACCTTAGTGAAAAAAGTTAATAAATTCGTAAGGCAGGAACGCCCCTTTGTAAAACCATGCTGAGATTCGTTGATTTAATTTATGCTTTTCAAGGTGGCTACGAACTGCCTCGGCAATTATTGATTCCATAATTTTCCCACTATGGAGGTTAGGCTTATTGGTCTATAGTTCGAAGCTAAGGACCTGTCACCTGTTTTGAAAATAGGTATCACATTTGCCATTTTCCACTTATCTGGCACCATGCCAGTTTGTAGTGATATGTTGAAAAGATTAGCCAAGGGTGTGCTAAGCTCCTCTTTACATTCCTTTAGAACCCTTGCATACAGTTCATCAGGGCCTGGGGATTTGTTAGGTTTTAATTTATCTATTTGCCTAAGGACCATGTCACTTGTGACCCTAATAGTGCACAGTTTATTATCGTCCTGTTCGACATAATTTATCATTACTGGAATATCGCTGGTATCCTCCTGTGTAAAAAACTTCATGAAAGACAGAGGGGTTTTAGATAGCTTACAACGTACGGGTATAGTAGTTTTGGTGCCGAAAAAGGCTGAGTGTGTCACGGTTAAGGATTATAGAGTCATTACGTTAATGTGCGCAGTTTAAAAAATCTTTGCAAAAATTTTAGGGAATTGAATTAAGGAGGTTTCAGACCGGGTGATTGACGTAGGGCAGTTTGGAGTGCCTGGTCGGTCTACAAGTGTTGGACAGGGCATAATTAGTGATTTTATTGATGCACATTAGGAAGGTGATGTAGGGGGAGGTATAGTGACTTTAGATTGGATGGCAGCTTTTGACAATGTAGAACGCGAGGCAGTGTGGGCTTTTATGAGGTGGCAGGGGTTTGGGAACGAGATCGTTCGGTGGGCTCAGACTTTGTATGGCAGTGCGTATGTGAGAGTACAAGTGAATGGCAAGTTAAGGCAGAGTTTAGCAATGGAACGTGGGATTAGGCAGGGATGTCCGTTGTCGCAAATGTTGTTTGCGATATTAGAAGATTCCTTTTACAGGGCTATAAATGGTAGAGCGTTAGGTCCTGGCAGTGTGCCAGTGAACATCGTTGGTTATGTGGATGACACAACGGTGTTAATTCCACACGTTTCGGGTTTTAGTGAAGTGCGTGAATTAGTGGGCGTTTTCGGACAAGCGGCAGGAATGAAAGTGAATGAAAGTAAGTCTTGTGTGATGATGTTAGGTAACTGGCGTTGTGGAATGCCGTGGGTCTTGGGGAATGGAATGTGGTAACGTAATTAAAAATTTGTGGAGTTTATCACAAGAGTTGTGTCCTGGATGCGGTTGGTTATTGATCGGGTTTTGAGGAAAGTGAATGAGTTGGCATTACACCAACGGGTTCTTGTGGTAAATTCTATATTATATTCCAAGGTGTGGCATGTCGTTGGCATGTATCCGTTGTTGAAGTGCGACGTGGGCCGTTTGTTAACCCGCGTTTATTGATATATTTGGGGAAGTCGTTGTGAGTGGATGCGTCGTGGCGTTGTATGTTTACCTACGGGTCAAGGTGGGTTAGGTTTGATCAATTTTCGTGAGCACATGTTTGGGTTTTTTGTACAACATAAATATCTTCGTGTGCGAGGAGTGGGGAGTGTGTATGACATCATATGTCGTTGGACACAGGGTAGGGATCGCAATGTGTGCGAAGACACACTGAGAGGCGTTATGTCGAAGAGCGACCCGAAGAGAGTAAGATACGCATCATAGCGAATATCCGTCAGAGTCGTGTTGTGGCGCATGTGCAAAGTTTGTACCCGTTATAAGAGTGGGATGAGATATGGAAGAGATTAAAGAGTATGCGTATGTGTTCCTGGGTACGTGAGGTAGTTTTTAATTTTTTTTCATAATATTCTTCCGTCGGGGGAAGTTTTATCTACTAGGCGAGTTATTGAAGACGCTACGTGCGACAATTGTGGTTGTGTCAGCAATGTGTTTCACGCGATTTACTTTGGTCGTCGTTTAAAGCGGTTTTTCAGTGGGTGGGGGGGGTGGACATTACTGTGTTACGTGCTCTCTTTTTAGACGTGGGTGGGGTGAGTCACATAGTACAGGGAGCTGTAAGCTATCTTGCGACAGATTATATCTACATGTCATAAACTTGCATATAAAAATCACTATCTGCTTTGGTGCGGCAGGCAGCGCTGACGCTCCTTGGAAACCACACACTACACTTCCCTATACCAGGATTGTCAGCACACCAGGCTGGCACCACCTCAACTGACTGAGGTAGGCTCAACCAATAGTAGATGTGGGCGATCAACAACACCGGGAGTCAACAATATTTCCCCAATAAGGAAAGGGAGGAAAAGGGTAATTATCTGGCATACAGATTCCATCCGAGGAAGAAGACAATAGGTCTATTTGTTTTGATCCCTACGTAGCACCAAGGGACTCCTTCCCCTTCAATTAGAAAGTCGTTTTGAGCTACATCATAGACAGATGTTAGCAACTGATGAGTTAGAAAACGTTTAAAAAATGCCTGAGAAGCATTCAGACACTGCAGCATCATGGGATCTTGTTACAAAGAATTCTTCAACACTTGTCCAACCTTTGGACGAAGACCTACTTCGACCAGTGGATGGTACCACTATGACCCCACCTCCTCCTGCTTCACCTCACCTGACTACAGTATATAAGCCACGTCTACGGCCCTGTACTGTACATTCTACAAGATTGATGGACTGAACACATCGACTCCAAGCTGAGGGACTGATTACCTCAAACTCCACCTATTCTTACATCTTTCTACTTTGTATTGGACTGTTGAAGCCACTGTGTGACGAAACGTTTCCTGAATAAAGATTTCCATATGTTGCATAAGTGTCTCAATCTTCCACATATAACTGTGAACATTATTATAATGTACAAGAAGATCTTGACTTTGTTTACATTCATCTGTTGATATATACAGTATTAGCGACTTAAAACTTTATAATGTCTTAAAGGCTGAAGGACGGAAGGCCTCCCCTCTCTCTCTCTCTCTCTCTCTCCCTCTCTCTCTCCCTCTCTCTCTCTGTCTCTCTCTCTCTCTCTCTCTCTGTCTCTGTCTCTCTCTCTCTCTCTCTCTCTCTCTCTCTCTCTCTCTCTCTCTCTCTCTCTCTCTCTCTCTCTCTATAACACACACACACACACGGTAGGCCCATATTGGAGTATGCGGCACCAGTTTGGAACCCACACATAGCCAAGCACGTAAAGAAACTAGAGAAAGTGCAAAGGTTAGCAACATGACTAGTCCCAGAGCTAAGAGGTATGTCCTACGAGGAGAGGTTAAGGGAAATCAACCTGACGACACTGGAGGACAGGAGAGATAGGGGGGACATGATAACGACATACAAAATACTGAGAGGAATTGACAAGGTGGACAAAGACAGGATGTTCCAGAGATTGGACACAGTAACAAGGGGGCACAGTTGGAAGCTGAAGACACAGATGAATCACAGGGATGTTAGGAAGTATTTCTTCAGCCACAGAGTAATTAGTAAGTGGAATAGTTTGGGAAACGATGTAGTGGAGGCAGGTTCCATACATAGCTTTAAGCAGAGGTATGATAAAACTCACGGTTAAGGGAGAGTAACCTAGTAGCGACCCGTGAAGAGGCGGGGCCTGCAACCTCAACTAGGTGAGTACAACTAGGTGAGTACACACACACAAACACACACACAAAAACACACACAAAAACACACACAAAAACACACACACACACACACAAAGAGGGAGCAGAGATACTGTGTGTGCTATTAACAAAGATCTTCAACACATCAATTGAAACTGGGCAACTCCCTGAAGATGGCAAATGTAGTTCCAATTTTTAAAAAGGGAGACAGACATGAGGCACTAAACTACAGACCTGTATCACTATCGTGTATAGTATGCAAGGTCATGGAGAAGGTCATCAGGAGGAGAGTGGTGGAGCACCTGGAAAGAAACAAGTGTATAATTGACAACCAGCACGGTTTCAGGGAAGGAAAATCCTGTGTCACAAACCTACTAGAGTTTTATGACAAGGTGACAGAAGTAAGACAAGAGAGAGAGGGGTGGATCGACTGCATTTTTTTGGACTGCAAGAAGGCCTTCGACACAGTTCCTCACAAGAGGTTACTACAAGTGGGGTTCCACAGGGGTCAGTCCTAGGACCTGTGCTGTTCTTGGTATATGTGAAAGACATAACGGAAGGGATAGACTCAGAAGTGTCCTTGTTTGCAGATGATGTGAAGTTAATGAGAAGAATCAAATCGGATGAGGATCAGGCAGGACTACAAAGAGACCTGGACAGGCTACAAGCCTGGTCCAGCAACTGGCTCCTTGAGTTTAACCCTGCCAAATGCAAAGTCATGAAGATTGGGGAAGGGCAAAGAAGACCGCAGACACAATATAGTTTAGATGGCCAAAGACTGCAAGCCTCACTCAGGGAAAAAGATCTGGGAAAGAGTATAACACCGATCATATCTCCTGAGGCACACATCAATCAGATAACTGCTGCAGCATACGGGCGCCTGGAAAACCTACGGATAGCGTTCCGATACCTCAGTAAGGATTCGTTCAAGACTCTGTATACCATTTACGTCAGGCCCATACTGGAGTATGCAGCACCAGTTTGGAATCCACACCTAGTCAAGCACGTCAAGAAATTAGAGAAAGTGCAAAGGTTTGCAACAAGACTAGTCCCAGAGCTACGGGGATTGTCCTACGAAGAAAGGTTGAGGGAACTCGGCCTGACGACATTGGAGGCCAGGAGGGCCAGGGGAGACATGATAACGACATATAAAATACTGCGCGGAATAGACAAGGTGGACAAAGACGGGATGTTCCATAGAAGGGACACAGACACAAGAGGTCACAATTGGAAGTTGAAGACTCAGATGAATCAAAGGGATGTTAGGAAGTATTTCTTCAGTCATAGAGTAGTCAGGCCGAGGACGTAGTGGAGGCGGGAACCATACACAGTTTTAAGGCGAGGTATGACAAAGCTCATGGGGCAGGGAGAGAGAGGACCTAGTAGCAATCAGCGAAGAGGCGGGGCCAGGAGCTATGACTCGACCCCTGCAACCACAAATAGGTGAGTACAAATAGGTGAGTACACTCTCACACTCACATTCCCACTCTCACATTCACACACATTCACACACTCACATTCACACACACACACACACACACACACACACACACACACACACACACACACACTCACACATACACACTCACACACTCTCACTCACACTCACACTCTCACACTCTCACTCTCACACTCTCACACTCTCACACTCTCACACTCTCACACTCACACACTCACACACTCACACTCACACTCTCACACTCACACACTCACACACACTCACACTCACACTCACACTCACACTCTCACACTCTCATACTCTCACACTCACACTCTCACACTCTCACACTCTCACACTCTCACACTCACACTTCTTGATTTTCCCCAGTTTTAATGTCGCCAATATCAGACAGAAGGCGACGGCGGCGGCGGCTGCGGCAGCTGCGGCTGCTGCTGTTACTGCTGCTGCTGCTGCTGCTGCTACTGCTGCTGCTGCTGCTGCTACTGCTGCTACTGCTGCTGCTGCTGCTGCTGCTGCTGCTGCTACTGCTGCTACTGCTGCTGCTGCTGCTGCTGCTGCTACTGCTGCTGCTGCTGCTGCTGCTGCTACTGCTGCTGCTGCTGCTGCTGCTGTTACTGCTGCTGCTGCTGCTGCTGCTGCTGCTGCTGCTGCTGCTGCTACTGCTGCTGCTGCTGCTGCTACTGCTGCTGCTGCTGCTGCTGCTGCTGCTGCTGCTACTGCTGCTGCTGCTGCTGCTGCTGCTGCTGCTACTGCTGCTGCTGCTGCTGCTACTGCTGCTGCTGAGTAAGCTATAAGCTTCAACGTATATATTCATATGGTGAACACTCATCGTATTCATCAAAGTGTGAATATTGTACACAAAGTTTGTCCATGAAGGAACCTCCAGTAAATTAGCCTCCTCGTGGTCATCACTAAATACATACACATCTTTCAAATGAAAATTCTGTTGCTGAATTGAACTCCATCTTCCAGTTACGCAACCCCCACGTATGTCCCCCAAAAAGGCGTCAACCCATCATCTGAGTCCCCCAAAAAGGCGTCAACCCATCTGTATTCCCCAACAAGGCGTACAACCCTCATCTGTATGTCCCCAACAAGGGGTATAACCCATCTATCGTAGTCCCCCAAAAAGGCGACAACCCAACTATCTGTATGCCCCAACAAGGCTACAACCCATCATCTGATCCCCCAACAAGGCGTACAAACCCCCTACTGATGCCCCAACAAGGCGTACAACCCACTACTGTAAAGCCCCAAAAAGGCGTACAACCCATCATCTGTATGTCCCCAACAAGGCGTAAAACCCATCTATCGATTCCCCACAAGGCGTACAACCCACCTAGTATGTCCCCAACAAGGCGAACAACCCTCTATCGTATGTCCCCAACAAGGCGACAACCCATCAAACGAGTCCCCAAAAAAGGCGTACAACCCATCTACTTAGTCCCCCAAAAGGCTAAAAAACCCATCTTTTGATTCCCCAACAAGGGGAACAACCCATCTATCGTAGCCCCCAACAAGGCGTACAACCCACCCCAAAACTGTATGTCCCCAACAAGGGGTCAACCCATCTATCTGTATCCCCAACAAGGGGAAAAAACCCACCTATCGTATTTCCCCAAAAAGGGTACAAACCCCTCTTTCTTTTTTTCCCCAAAAAGGGGTACAACCCCTATCTGATGTCCCCCAAAAAGGCGTACAACCCATCTATCATGTCCCCAAATAGGCGTCAACCCCTCTATCGTATGTCCCCAACAAAGGCAACCCCATCATCTGTAGCCCCCAAAAAGGGGGTACAACCCCCATCGTATGCCCCAACAAGGCGTACAACCCATCATCTGAATTCCCCAACAAAAACGTACAAACCCATCTATCGTATTCCCAAAAAAGGCGTAAACCCACCTACTGTAGCCCCAACAAGGCGTACAACCCACCTTCTGTAGTCCCCAACAAGGGGTACAAACCCCCTCTTTTTGTTGCCCCAACAAGGGGGTAAACCCACTACGTATGTCCCCCAAAAGGCTACAACCCACCATCTGATGTCCCCCAAAAAGGGGTACAACCCACCTATCTGTATTCCCCAAAAAGGCTACAAAACCCCCTACTTAGTCCCCAAAAAGCAACAAAACCCCCTATCGTATTCCCCCAACAAGGCGACAACCCATCTATCTGTATGTCCCCAACAAGGGAACAACCCACCTATCTGTAGCCCCAACAAGGCGTACAACCCTCATCGTAAGTCCCCCCAAAAAGGCTACAACCCACCTTTCTGATTCCCCAACAAGGCTACAACCCACCTATCGTATGTCCCCAACAAGGACAACCCCCCCATCTGTATGTCCCCAACAAGGCGTACAACCCACCTACTTAGTCCCCCAAGGCGTACAACCCACCATCTGTATTTTCCCCCAAAAAGGGGTACAACCCCCTATCTGTATGCCCCCAAAAAGGCGTACAAAAACCCCTCTACGTAAGTCCCCCAAAAAGGGGTACAACCCACCTTCTGTATGTCCCCAACAAAGGGGTACAACCCCCCCATCGTACCCCAAAAAGGCTCAAAAACCCCCCTATCTTATGTCCCCAACAAGGCGTACAATCCATCTACCGTATGTACCCAACAAGGCGTACAACCCCCTTTTATATGCCCAACAAAGGGGTACACCCATCTACTGTTGTCCCCAACAAGGGGTATAACCCACCTACTGTATGTCCCCAACAAGCATAAAACCCACCTATCGATGTCCCCAAAAAAACTATAACCCACCTACTGTTTTCCCCACAAGGCGCAAACCCCCCTATCTGTATGTCCCCAAAAAGGGTAACAAAACCCCAAACTTATGTACCCAACAAGGGGACAACCCCCTATCTGAAAGTCCACAACAAGGGGTCAACCCATCTATCTGTATTCCCCAACAAAGGGGTTAAACCATCTATCTGGTTGTCCCAGCAAGGCGTATAACCCACCTATCTGTATGTCCCCAACAAGGGTATAACCCACCTACGTAGTCCCCAAAAAAGGGTATACCCACCCATCTGTATGTCCCCAACAAGGGTATAACCCACCTATCTGAAATCCCCAACAAGCGATAACCCACCTATCTGTACGTCCCCAAAAAGGCGATAACCCACCTATCTGCAGTCCCCCACAAGGCTTAACCCACCCACCTGAAAGTCCCCCAAAAAGCGATAACCCACCATCGTATGCCCCAAAAAAGGCGTACAACCCATTTTCGTATTCCCCAACAAGGCGTACAACCCCCCAATCTTTTGACCCAAAAGGCTCAACCCATCTACTGTATGTCCCCAACAAGGCGTACAACCCATCTATCTGTATGTACCCAAAAAAGGCGTAAAACCCATCTGATTCCCACAAGGCGTACAACCCATCTACTGTAGCCCCCCCAAAAATTCGTATAACCCCCTACTGTATGTCCCCCAACAAAGGGGTACAAACCCACCTATCTGTAGTCCCCAACAAGGGTACAACCCCCATCGTATGTCCCCAAAAGGCGTATAACCCACCATCGTTTCCCCAACAAGGGGTACAACCCACCACGTTATGTCCCCAACAAGGCGAAACCCATCTATCTGTATTCCCCAACAAGGCTACAACCACCATCTGTATGTCCCAACAAGGCTACAACCCTCTATCTGTAGTCCCAACAAGGCGACAACCCCCCTGTATGTCTCCAACAAGCTACAACCACCTATCTGATGCCCCAACAAGGCGACAACCCACCTATCTGTATGTCCCTAACAAGGCGTACAACCCCCCCTTTTTGTATGCCCCCCCCCGGGTAAAACCCCCTATCTTATGCCCAAAAGGCTACAACCTACCTATCTGTATGTCCCAAAAAAGGGGTACCCCCCCTATCTGATGTCCCCAACAAGGCGTAAAACCCACCCACTTATTCCCTAACAAGGGGTACAACCCATCTATTTTATGTCCCCAACAAGGGGCGAAACCCATCATCTTTTTGTCCCCAACAAGGCGTACAACCCCTCATCGTATTTCCCCAAAAAGGCTACAACCCTCTATTTATCCCCGGGGTTAAAATTTTTTGGGGAAAAATAAAATTATTTATTTCAAGGGGAAAAATTTCTGTATGTCCCCAACAAGGGTAAACCCCCAAAGATGTCCCCAACAAGGCTTAAACCCACATCGATGTCCCCAACAAGGCGTACAAAACCCCTCTACTTATGTCCCCAAAAGGCGACAACCCATCTATCTGTAGTTCCCCAAAAAGCGTAAAACCCCCCTACTGAGTCCCCAACAAGGGTACAAACCCCCAAACTGTATTCCCCCAACAAAGGGGTCAAACCCCTCATCTTATTCCCCAAAACGTACAACCCATCATCTTTTTGCCCCAACAAGGGAACCCACATCTTATTCCCAACAAGCGTTAACCCCCCTATCTGATGTCCCCAAAAAGGGGTAAACCCCTCATCTGTATTCCCCCAAAAGGGGGATAACCCATTTACGTATTCCCCCCAAAAACGTAACCAACACGTATGTCCCCAACAAGGCCAAACCCATCTTCTTTAGTCCCAACAAGCGTAAACCCAATATCTTATGTCCCCAACAGGCTTAACCCACCCATCTGTAGTCCCCCAAAAAGGGGAAACCCACCCATCTGATTCCCCAACAAGGCTAAACCCACCTATCGATTTCCCCAACAAGGGGTATAACCCACCTATCGTAGCCCCAAAAAGCGTAAACCCACCTATCTGAGTCCCCAACAAGGCGTATAACCCACCTATTGTATTTCCCCAAAAAGGCGTATAACCCACCATCGTATGCCCCAACAAGGCGAAAACCCACATCGATGTCCCCAACAAGGGGTAAACCCCCTATCTTATGTCCCCCAAAAAGGCGTAAACCCACACTTATGTCCCCAACAAGGCGTACAACCCATCTATCTGTATTCCCAACAAGGCGACAACCATTACTGTATGTCCCCCCAAAAAGGCGTCAACCCATCTATCGTATGTCCCCAAAAAGGCGTACAACCCATCTATCTGTATGCCCAACAAGGGGTACAACCCCTCATCTGTATTCCCCCAAAAAGGACAACCCATCTAAACCCTTTTGTCCCAAAAAGGGGGACAACCCATCTACTGTAGTCCCCCAAAAAGGGGTAAACCCCCCTATCTGTATGCCCAAAAAGCGTACAACCCACCCCACTGTATGTCCTAAAAAGGGTACAACCCACCCATCTGTATGTCCCCAAAAAGGCGATAACCCCATCTATTCCCCCAAAAGGGGACAACCCCCCTATCTGTATGTCCCCACAAGGTACAAAACCCCCCTACTTTTGTCCCAAAAAAGGCGTAAAACCCACTACTAGTCCCCAACAAGGCGTAAAACCCATCTATCTGTAATCCCCAAAAGGCGTACAACCCACTATTTAAAAATCCCAAAAAAGGGGTACAACCCATCTATCGTAGTCCCAACAAGGGGTACAACCATCTATTGTATGTCCCCAAAAGGCGACAACCCACCCATGAAGTCCCCCCCCCAAGGGGTACAACCCCCCAACTGATGTCCCAACAAGGCGTAAACCCCTATCGTATTTCCCCCCAAGGCTCAACCACCATCTGTATGCCCCAACCGGGGTACAACCCACTATCTGTATGTCCCCAACAAGGCGAAACCCACCTTCTGTATGTCCCCACCCAAGGGGTACAACTCACTATCTTATGTCCCCAAAAAGGCTAAACCCATCTACTGAATTCCCCAAAAAGGCGTCAACCCACCCTTTTTTGTATTTCCCCCCCAAGGCGTAAACCCATTATCTGTATTCCCCAACAAGGCGTATAACCCCTCATCGTATGCCCCAACAAGGGGTACAACCCCTTTTTATGTCCCCAACAAGGCGTAAAACCCATATCTGTATGCCCCAAAAAGGCGGAACCCTCAAACTGTATGCCCCCCAAAAAGGGGTACAACCCCTCTATCTGATGTCCCCAACAAGGGGTACAACCCCTCATCGTATGCCCCCAACAAGGGGTAAAACCCCTATCTGTATGCCCCAACAAAGGGGTCAACCCCCCTATCGTATGTCCCAAAAAGCGACAACCCATTACTGTAGTCCCCAACAAGGCGTACAACCCTCTATCGTAATCCCCCCAAAAAGGCGTTAAAACCCCCTATCTGTATGTCCCAACAAGGCGTAAAAACCCATTATCTGTATGTCCCCAAAAAGGCGTAAACCCATCTACTGTAGTCCCCAACAAGGCGTAAAACCCCCTATCTGTATTTCCCCCAAAAGGCTAAACCCCTTTTTTCGTATTCCCAACAAGGGGTAAACCCCCTAAACTGTATCCCCAAAAGGCGAAAACCCCCCTATCTGTATGTCCCCAACAAGCGTCAACCCACCCACTGTAGTCCCCAAAAAGGGGTACAACCCATTTTCTTAGTCCCCAAAAAAGGCGTACAACCCCTATCTGTATTCCCCAACAAGGCTACAACCCACTATCTGAGTCCCAACAAAGGGTCAACCCATCTATCTTATTCCCCAACAAGGCACAAAACCCCTTTATCGATGTCCCCAACAACAAAAACCCCTCTATCTTATGTCCCCAAAAAGGCATAAACCCCCTACTGTAACCCCAACAAAGGGGTAAACCCATTATCTGTATGTCCCCCCAAAAAGGCGAAAACCCATCTATCTGTATGTCCCCAACAAAACTTAACCCCCATCTGTATGTCCCCAACAAGGGGTAAACCCCTCTTCTGTAGTCCCCAAAAAAGGGGTAAACCCCCTTCTTTGTCCCCAACAAGCGTCAACCCCCTTCTGTATGTCCCCAACAAGGCCCACAACCCCCTTTTGTATGCCCCAACAAGCGTACAACCCACTATCTTTTTTCCCCCAAAAGGGGACAACCCACTATCTGATGTCCCCAACAAGGGGTACAACCCACACTGTATGCCCAACAAACTTTCAACCAACTACTGTAGGTCCCACCCGGCTACAACCCCTCTACTTATGCCCCAACAAGCGTAAACCCACTACTTATTCCCCCAAAAAGCGTAAACCACCCACTGTAGGGCCCCAACAAGGCGTTAAACCCCCCTATCTGTATTCCCAACAAGGCGTAAACCCACATCGTAGTCCCCCCAAAAAGGGGAAACCCACTATCGTATGTCCCCCCCAAAGGGGTTAAAAAACCCCCTATCTGTATGTCCCCAACAGGCGTAAACCCCCATCTGTAGTCCCCAACAAGGGTAAACCCCCCCATCTGTATGTCCCCAAAAAGGCGTAAACCCACCATCTGTAGCCCCACAAGGCTTAACCCACCAAACGTAGTCCCCCAAAAAGGGGATAACCCCTATCTGATGTCCCCCCAAAAAGGCGTAAACCCACTAAAACTGAAGTCCCAACAAGCTTAAAACCCCCTTCCCGTATGTCCCCAAAAAGGCTAAACCCCTATCTTAGTCCCCAACAGGCGTACAACCCACCCATCGAGTCCCCAACAAGCGTACAACCCACCTCTGTATGCCCCAAAAAGGGGTTAAAAAACCCACCACTGTTTCCCCAACAAAGGGGTAAACCCACCTATCTGTATGTCCCCAACAAGAAAAATACAAACCCAAAACCCCCCAGTAAAGTCCCCAAAAAGGCGTACAACCCACCATCGTATGTCAAAAAAGGGGTAAACCCACCATCGTTGTCCCCAAAAGGCTACAACCTACGTATGTCCCCCAAAAGGGGGTTTAAAAACCCATCATCTGAGGGCCCCAAAAAGGCGTACAACCCATTTTCTGATGTCCCTTTAAAAAGGCGACAACCCCTCTTCTGTATGTCCCAACAAGGGGTACAACCCCTCTAACTGTATGTCCCAACAAGGGGGTAAACCCTCTTCTGTATGTCCCCAACAAGGCGTAAACCCATCTACTGAAAAGTCCCCCAACAAGGCGTAAACCCTCTACGTATGTCCCCAAAAGGCGTCAACCATCTACTGTATTCCCCAACAAGGCGAAACCCATCTACGATTCCCAAAAATTAACCATCAACGTTTTTCCCAAAAGGCTACAACCCTTTATCTGTAGCCCCCCAAGGGGTCAACCCATCTACTGTTTCCCCAACAAGGGGTAAAACCCATCATCGTATGCCCCAACAAGGGTTAAAAACCCCCCTATCTGATGTCCCCCAAAAAGGCGTACAACCCCCTTATCTTAAAAATCCCCAACAAAGGACAACCCATCTATCCCGTATGTCCCAACAAGCGAAACCCATCTATCGAGTCCCCCAAAAAGGCGTAAAAACCCCTCTATCTGTATTCCCCAACAAGGGGTCAAACCCCTCTATCTGAGTCCCCAACAAGCGACAACCCACTATCTATGCCCCAACAAGAAAAAATCTGTATGTCCCCAACAAGGCGTACAACCCATCTATCTGTATGTCCCCAACAAAGCGTACAACCCATCTATCTGTATGTCCCCAACAAGGCGTACAACCCATCTATCTGTATGTCCCCAACAAGGCGTATAACCCACCTATCTGTATGTCCCGAACAAGGCGTACAACCTACCTATCTGTATGTCCCCAACAAGGCGTACAACCCATCTATCTGTATGTACCCAACAAGGCGTGCAACCCATCTATCTGTATGTCTCCAACAAGGCGTACAACCCATTTATCTGTATGTCCCCAACAAGGCGTATAACCCATCTATCTGTATGTCCCCAACAAGGCGTATAACCCATCTATCTGTATGTCCCCACAAGGCGTATTAAACCCAGCATCTGTCATCCCCAACAAGGCGTATAACCCCATCTATCTGTAAGCCCCCACAAGGCGTATAACCCACCCAACTATCTGTATGACCCCCCAACAAGGCGTGCACCCTGCAACTATCTTAAGTCCCCACAAGGCGTACAACCCAACTCTCTGTATGTCCCCCACAAGGCGTATTAAACCCATCTATTCAGTATGTCCCCAACAAGCAAAAACCCACCTATCTGTTTGTCCCAACAAGGCTGTAGAACCCATGTATCTGCATGTCCTCCAACAAGCGAAAACCCACTATCTTGTAAGTCCCCATCAAGGCGTATAACCCATCTAGTCTGTATGTCCCCCAACAAGGCGTAATAACCCTCATCTGTATGTCCCAAACATGTGCTTGCAACCCATCTATCTGTATGTCCCCCAACAAGGCCATACAACCCCTCATCTGTATGTCCCGCCCAACAAGGCGTAATAACCCAACTATTCTGTATGTCCCCAACATCGTATAACTCAATCTATCTGTATCCCCAACAAGGCGTATAAACCCATCTATCTGTATGTCCCCAACAAGCGTGTAAAAACCCATCTACCTGTATGTCCCCACAAGCGTATAACCCATCCTCTCTGTATGTCCCCAACAAGGCGTGGCCACCCCATCTTATCTTTAAGTCCCCCCACAAGGCGTACAACCCATCTATCTGTATGTCCCAACAATGCGTACAACCCCATCTATCCTGAATGTCCTCCCCCCACAAAGCTTATAAACCCCCCTACTCTGTATGTTCCCCAACAAGGCGTACAACCTACCTATCTGTATGTCCCCAACAAGGCGTACAACCCATCTATCTGTATGTCCCCAACAAGGTGTGCAACCAATCTATCCAGTATGGTCTCCAACAAAGGCCGTACAACCCATTTATCTGTATATTCCTCAAACAAGGCGTAACTACCCATCTATCTGTATGTCCCCAACAATGCGTAATACAAACCCATCGATCTGTAAGTCCCCCAACAAGGCGTATAACCCATCTATCTGTATGTCCCCAACAAGGCGTACAACCCATCTATCTGTATGTCCCCAACAAGGCGTACAACCCATCTATCTGTATGTCCCCAACAAGGCGTATAACCCATCTATCAAGCATGTCCCCCCAGGCGTACACCATCTATATGTATTTCCCCAACAAGGCGTGCCCACCCATTTATTCCTGTATGTCCCCAACAAGGCGAACAACCCATGTTCTATCTTTATGTCCCCAACAAGGCTTACAACCCCATCTATCTGTATGTCCCCAACAAGAAGGAGGCGTACAACCCATCTATCTGTATGTCCCCAACAAGGCGTACAACCCATCTATCTGTATGTCCCCAACAAGGCGTATAACCCATCTATCTGTATGTCCCCAACAAGGCGTATAACCCATCTATCTGTATGTCCCCAACAAGGCGTATAACCCATCTATCTGTATGTCCCCAACAAGGCGTACAACCCATCTATCTGTATGTCCCCAACAAGGCGTACAACCCATCTATCTGTATGTCCCCAACAAGGGGCTACAAAACCCTCTATCTGTATGTCCCCAACAAGGCGTATAAACCCATCTATCATGATGTCCCCAACAAGGCGTACAAAAACCATTATCGTATGTCCCCAACAAGCGTGCAACCCATCTCTCTCTGTATGTCCCCAACAAGAGGGGGCGTACAACCCATCTATCTGTATGTCCCCAACAAGCTTACACAAAACCCATCTATCTGTATGTCCCCAAAAAGGCGTACAACCCATCTATCTGTATGTCCCCAACAAGGCGTAACAACCCATCTTCTTTTGTCCCCAACAAGGCGTATAAAGCCCACCAATCCTGTATGCCCGAACAAGGCGTAAACCTAACCTATCTGTATGTCCCCAACAAGGCGTACAACCCATCTATCTGTATGTACCCAACAAGGCGTGCAACCCATCTATCTGTATGTCTCCAACAAGGCGTACAACCCATTTATCTGTATGTCCCCAACAAGGCGTACAACCCATCTATCTGTATGTCCCCAACAAGGCGTACAACCCATCTATCTGTATGTCCCCAACAAGGCGTATAACCCATCTATCTGTATTCCCCCCCAACAAGGCTAAAAACCCACTATCTGTATGTCCCCAACAAGGCGTATAACCCTGCTATCAGTATGTCACCCAACAAGGCGTGCCACCCCAACTATCTTATTTCCCCAACAAGGCGTACAACCCATCCCTCTGTATTTTCCCCAAAAGGCGTATAACCCTCTATTCTGTAATGCCCACCAACAAAGGGCGTAAAACCCACCTATCTGTATGTCCCCAACAAGGCGTATAACCCATGTATCTGCATGTCCCCAACAAGGCGTATAACCCATCTATCTGTATGTCCCCAACAAGGCGTACAACCTACCTATCTGTATGTCCCCAACAAGGCGTACAACCCATCTATCTGTATGTACCCAACAAGGCTGCAACCTCACTATCGGTCTGACTCCAAACAAGGCGTACAACCCATTTATTTTCAGTATTTCCCCAACCAGGCGTACAACCCATCTATCAGTATGTCCCCAACAAGGCGTACAACCCATCTATCTGTATGTCCCCAACAAGGCGTATAACCCATCTATCTGTATGTCCCCAACAAGGCGTATAACCCATCTATCTGTATGTCCCCAACAAGGCGTACAACCCATCTATCTGTATGTCCCCAACAAGGCGTACAACCCATCTATCTGTATGTCCCCAACAAGGCGTATAACCCATCTATCTGTATGTCCCCAACAAGGCGTATAACCCACCTATCTGTTTGTCCCCAACAAGGCGTATAACCCATGTATCTGCATGTCTCCAACAAGGCGTATAACCCATCTATCTGTATGTCCCCAACAAGGCGTATAACCCATCTATCTGTATGTCCCCAACAAGGCGTATAACCCATCTCTCTGTATGTCCCCAACAAGGCGTGCAACCCATCTATCTGTATGTCCCCCAACAAGGCGTGCAACCATCTATCAGTAAATTACCCAACAAGGCGTATAACCCAACTATCAGTATTTCCCTCAAAAGGCGTATAACTCATCTATCTGTAAATGTCCCCAACAAGGGCGTATAATAAAACCCATCATCTTATGTCCCCAACAAGGCCGTGTAACCCATCTACCTGTATGTCCCCAACAAGGCGTATAACCCATCTACCTGTATGTCCCCAACAAGGCGTATAACCCATCTACCTGTATGTCCCCAACAAGGCGTATAACGTACGCAAAACAACCACGATAAAACTCACCATACCAGTGTATTCCTTCTCCACATTCCTACATGTTCTACAAAGATTGAAGATTTGCGGAATTACCATTGAATTAAACCTCTTGTGTCCTTCAGATGGATCAAGATGCTGGCAAAATAAAAATGCTTTGGTAACACTGATAATGGAGATTATTTCTAGTATTGTTATTTCTGGTAATTCGGTTTATCATTAATGGTGTTTATGGATGCTAGAAAAATATGCCCTTTACTATTCTGTTAAAAACAACATATAATTCAGTAAATGTTTACAATCATTACGACAACTTGTCGTAGTGAAGCAACGTTACGTCGCCATCCACACGATATTCCACAACTTTATTAAGTACGACGATAATGAAGATTAATTGATAATCTCTGCTGCTACACTTACTTTTTTACTTAACTAAAATGTATAATTAAAAATCGATTTTTGTTTTCAACTTCTCAACATCACTTTTAGTGTAGATAAATGTGGCCGAATTTTGATTGCAAAATATTCCAAAAAATTCTTTTATTTGCACATAAAGAATTCCAAATGACAATCAAATTTAGATTTTAAGTTATGAAATCTACAGTTAATATCCGTCAAGACAAAATCATTTACGGATAATCTTTTTTTTTTATTCGCCGGTATTCCACCCGGCCCGGGTCTTTTCCAAGTAGTGGTGACCCGGCCTTGGCTCCCTATCTGGGGAGTGTCTCGAGACGTAAGTCTACCATGGGAGGAGGTACAAGTAAGTCCTCATCTTTGGGACCTAATGTCCCCCAGGCCTAGCCATCATTCCCCGCCCTCACGGGCTCGTAGGGAGAAACTAGGCCTCTGGTCCTGTGCCATCTGCCCTCTGCCCCGTCTCAACGGGGCACTGGGGATGGCAGTCTTAGAGCTGCAGATGGTAGCAAGCTCACCCTTCCGGATAAATAATCACAGAAAATAATATTTTCACAGAAATAAGTCAGCTAGTTCTTAAAATAAATTCCCAGTTAAACCATCATATAGGGCTCTGATACAGAAAATATTGTTCCACGATTATCAGTGTAAATAATATTAATTAATTAATATTAATTAATTAATATTAAATCTATACAAGTCATACTTATCAGTAACCATCTTTGATATTTTTATCTTAAGTCAAAAATGTCTCAGTTTTACTTCCTGCCCACACAGTGCCAGAAGCTGCCGCCACAACAGTGCCCAGGCTGCCGCCACAACTGTGCCAGGCTTGGCCGCCACAACAGTGTCAGTTCCCGCCACAACAGTGCCCAGGCTGCCTCCACAACATGCCAAGCTGCCGCCACAACATGTCAGGTTCCCGCCACAACATGCCAATCTGCCGCCCACAACAGTGTCAGTTTATCCCGCCACAAACAGTGCAGCTGGCCGCCACAACAGTGTCAGGTTCCCGCCACAACAGTGCCAGGCTGCCTCCACAACAGTGCCAGGCTGCCGCCACAACAGTGTCAGGTTCCCGCCACAACAGTGCCAAGCTGCCGCCACAACAGTGTCAGGTTCCCGCCACAACAGAGCCGGCCTGCCTCCACAAACAAGTGCCCAGGCGCCGCCACAACAGAGTCAGGTACCCGCCACAACATACCAGCTCCTCCACAACAGTGCCAGGCCGCCGCCACAACAGTGGTCCAGGTTCCCGCCACAAACAGAGCCAGGCTCGCCACAACAAGTGCCAGGCTGCCCGCCACAACAGTGTCAGGATGCGCCACCAACAGTGCCAGGCTGCTGCCAACAACAGTGTCCAGCCTCCGCCACAATAGTGCCAGGCACCGACACAAACATGCCAGGCCGGCTGCCGCCACAACATGCAGTTCCCCGCTACAACAGTGCCAGGTTCCCGCCACAACAATGCCAGGTTCCCGCCACAACAGTGCCAGGTTCCCGCACAACAGTGCCAGGTTCCCGCAACAACTGTGCCAAGTTTCCCTTTGCCAAGGTTCCCGCCACAACAGTGCCATGGTTTTGTGCCAGGTTCCCGCCACAACAGTTGCCAGGGTTGTGCCAGGTTCCCGCCACAACATGCCAGGTTTGTGATAGACCTAAACACTGTGCTAATGACATTTAAGAATATTGAAACGAGTTCTGCTGTCAAATTACATAGTACCTTTGAACAATAAAATGGTAGAAAATACCGACAGTTGTAGGTAAGACACATATGACAACAGTTAGGGTATCTTTATTTCGAAACGTTTCGCTACACAATATGCTTCTTACCGGGTCGAAACGAAAATTATAAAAGCAAAAGAGACTTGAAGACAATTAATCGTCCATCACCCTTTAAAAAGTTTGAGGTGGTAAAATCCCTCAGTCTGGAAAGAGTTTTGTTCCATAGTCTGAAACAAATAATTTGAAGTGACAGAATGGAGCCTTATATAGCCCCAAAGGAGGTGAGAGTGGTCACAGTAGAGGAAAAAAAGCAGATAGGGGAGGTCAGGTCCCTCTAAAATCCAGCCGTTCCCCTGAGGGGTCAAGTTGATTTCAGGTCTGTACCAAGAACCCTTGTGTCGTGTTGACAGAAGGGGAACATTAAAATGGTAAAAAAATACCACAGGTTGTTAGTAAGACACATATAAACAGTTGGTATCTTTATTCAAAACGTTCGCCTACCCCGTGGGCTTCTTAAAGTGAGTACAAAAAAAGTTGAAAAGATGCAAAAGATATTTGAAGACAATGTTAAAGTCTATCACCTTAAAGGGGTTTTGAGGTGGTCATTCCCCAGTCTGGAAAGAGCATTTTTTCCATAGTCTAAAACAAAGGATGAATGACAACCCTACTATGAAAACGGCGGGTTTTGAGAGGGACCTGACCTCCCAATATTGCTTTCTTCCTTACAGTGACCTACGTCTCAATCCGGGGAAAATAAGGCTCCATCCTGTCCTTCAACTTTATATTTTTTCAGACTATGGAACAATACTCCTCTCCAGATGAGGGGGGCTGACCACCTCAAACTTTAAAAGGGGGAGGGCTGATTACATTGTCTTCAAGTCTCTTCTGTTCTATCAACTTTTTTGACCGACTAAGAACCCACGTGTAGGGGAACGTTTGGAAAAAAGATACCTAACTGTTGCATAGTTTCTTCCCAATGTTTCCTTTATGGATAAAACTATAAGGTCAACCTGAAATAAATTTTCAACAACTTCTGCCTTACAGGGCTGTGGTTGCTGCATTACGAAAAATGAAAAATGTCGACTTATTGGGGTATAATTCTGCACACCTTAAACACTCCAGGTGAATACTGGGCAACACAGTAAACTCTGGTTTTAGATCTGGGAACCAGGTGACTACGTCACACAAGTAAACTCTGGGGAGATCGTGGGAACCAGGGGACTACTGTCATCACTATTAAAATCTGGGGGTAGATCGGGGAAAAGGTGACTACTGTCACACACTAGTAAATCGGTAGCTCGGGGAACCAGGTGACTACTGTCACCACTAGTAACTCTGGGGTAGACTCGGGGGAACCAGGGGACTACTGACCACTATAAACTCTGGGGTAAATCGTGGGGGAACCAGGTGATACTGTTCACCTATAAACCGGTGAGATCTGGGAAACCCGGTGACTACGTCACACACTAGAAACTCTGGGTAGACGGTGGAACCAGGTCACTACTGTCACACACTAGTAAACTCTGGTGAGACTAGGGGGAACCAGTGACTACGTCACACACTAGTAAACCTGGTGTAACTCGGGGGAACCAGGTGACTACTGTCACCACTAGAAACTCTGGTGTGACTCGTGGCCCGGGTGACTACTGTACACACAGTAAACCTGGTGTTTTTGTTAAAAAAAAACGCGATTCTAAAGCTTAGAGATTTTCCATGAACACTAGAAAGGACGGGCCCTTTCTAGCACCAGCCTTTACTGGGTTTTGTAACAAGTAGTCAGTATCCTTTTCTAATTATCCATTTGAATTTTAGTATTATTCAATAGTGCTTCAGATTACAACTGGGAGGGGTACAACTAGAGAAATTAAAAATTTTAAAAAATTATTAAGTCTAGAGGTTTTATCAATTAAATTTTAAAAATTAAAACTCAATAAAACAAATAATATCAAATCTCCGAGTACAATATTATTGTGCTGAAAACACATAACACATTTATAATTCTTAAGTACCTCAGGTACATCAACATTTAATAAGATAATTTTTAAATATGACAAGTTTGTGGTATGTGGTAAGTGCTCTAAGTAGTTCACTATGTCTCACGACTCGACTAGACTTGAACAAGTGACTGACAAAGTCCTAAGATAAACTAACTTCTTAACCGACTGGCAACCAGAACGGGTTTCTTGAAAAAAAAAGGAATGAAGCCCAATAGCCATACAACAAGCAAGGGGACACAATCAGGATAAGGGATAATAAACGACATAAGTAGGGACCATCACAATCCTCCCAAAAGCACAAAACTCCCATACTACAAATAAAATTCACATAAAAAATCCCCGACTGTGATAATACACAGAAACCAAAAACAAATTAAGTAAAGAATTAGGGGCTCAGGACCTGAGATACTCAGAGTGTCATGAGACACAACCTCAGTAAAAACGCGAAAATCATAAGTTCACAATGTTCCGGAACAGAGTTCTACAGAACTAACAAGAATAATTAGACAGACAATCTGTTAAAACCCCCAAAGGAGGTCTAGAGCAGACTGAATACTTTAGGGAGGTGAGAACTCCCCCCCCCCTCATCACGGTAGCTCCGTGGAAAAAATGCAGTCAAACCCGGGATTTTAACGACTACAAGGATAATTCAGTAGTTTTACAATCAAGACTTTAATGAGCACTTTAAAGTTACACCAACAACATAAGTCAAATAACAATATAAAGCAATACATTTACGATTTAGCTATTATCGCAAATACAAGCAATATAAAATTATATGAAAAGGTAATATACATTATATATATACATAATAATCATTGCAACCCATTCAGGGGTTGCAACAGGTGTAGACCGTGGGAACCAGACAACCACGATCACCTGAGATAGTTTGGAACGTATTGTATTTCCCACAAGTTTCACATTACAAGCTATCATAAGCAACACCGACTATAATTCCCAAGTGTTGATACAACTGACGGTTAGCAACATTGTACTCACTGGTTAGATGTATTTTAAGTGGGAATATAGACGTACCTTCATGCATTGCGAGAGTTGTCCCACGATGACCAGTGATCCACACTCACCTGTCATGCGTTGCGAGAGTTGTCCCACGATGACCAGTGATCCACACTCACCTGTAAAGGAAAAATAGGAAATTTATATTATCTTGCTCTACCATCAAGACCTAAATATCATAATCAATTTACATTACCTATTGCAAATTAATTATTTCATTCGACTCACTCGCCTGGGCAGGAGTCACGTTATCACGCTGGAGTAGCCAGAGCTTCGTAATCAAGTGTTACTGGAGGCTGATTATAACAATCAAAACTAAGTGCTAAACCACTGGGATCATACAGCACTGCATGGTAGAGGTTGTAAGGTCAGTGAAGAGTGCTAAAGGAAGTATGATCATAGGTTGTGTAATAAATTTCTGTCAAAAAGTCAAAGATCGAGTCTGTTTCTAAGATGGGGCTGTCAGCGAGGAGGGAAGTTCAAGACTGATATAGCAGTGACGACGTCAACGGTAAATTCTGCGTGCTCGCTGATAGACTGGACAGTTCGACAGAATATGGCAAAATGAAACTGGAACCTGACAATACACACACGGTGGAACTGGGCGCCTCTCTATGAGATATCCATGAGTGAGACGTGTGTGCCCAATGCTGCGTAGCTCACCATGAGATACCCATCAGTGAGACGTGTTCCCAGTGCTGTGTACTTCAACAGTTTATGATAGTAGAAAATTAGTGAAATATCGTTAAATATACGAATTAAATATACATTTAATTCGTGAAGTCAGGTTTGTCCCCAGTCTTTGTTATCTACTGTAATGAAACCACATTGTTCAGTGCTTCCAGCAGCCTGTTGACTCACCATCCGTAATGAAGGAAACTATGATGTGACTGATGATTAATTACACTGCTATGTCAACCTTATTCAGTGAATAAGAAATACAGGAGTTAGAACAAAATAGGAACATCTTGTTCTTTAATATTTTTTAGTTTCAATATAGAGTTGGTCCGCCATTTGCAGCTAAAACAGCGCCAGTTCGTAGAAAAAAATATTCATATAGCATGTGAACAATATCCAAGGAAATTTTGAGCCATTACTTAAGCAGAACCTGCTGAAACTCTTCCTAAGACGACGGTGGAGGAAGTTGGTGCCTGACTCGCAGCTCCAACTGACCCTCACAGATGATCGATAATATTTAGATCCGGTGATTGTGGAGGCCAATCCTAGTGTTCACCTTCACTTTCATGTTATTCATAGCAGTGTTGAACATCTCTAGCAGTGTAAACCGCTGCATTATTGTCTTGGATGACAGCTCTAAAAGAGACCTGTAGCACATTTAAATTGATTATTCAGTTATTTGACATTTCAGTCAGCAGGTGTTAATTTTATTTTGCTATATGAATCACAGAAGTTAACTAGTGTTTGCACTGACAAAACTCTAGCTACGGTTATATCACGACAATTAGCTTAAGAGAAAGAGTCACTCAACTATTTAAATGTACTGCATCGCGTACTTCGGTTGGCTTCATCAGGAAAGACTTTCCTTACAACCTAAGGAATCTGGTCATCAAAATTATATACCACAAAATATGACGTCTAGAATTTAGAACCTAGCACGAACAGAACAAGAGAGACTACTACGATTAAGGACAAAATACAAGGTAACTTAATGAGCTCAGAATATTTCGTATATCTGGTGGAAATATCTACCTTCCTATCTTAAATTTGGAGGAGTTAAGTTCATCACTGGCTAACCTTGATGATATCTTAGACATCTCAAATAACATACAAGGTGTCCACACTAATACCACTATGATAAAATTCACACAATCTTTGCCAAGCTAGAGTTGTTGAAGAGTTATATCAAAGGAATACAGAGTTTCTTTAAAGTTATCAATTTAGAGGCTAAAAATGTTATTCTGACTAATCTCATATCGAATTCCTGCCTTGTCTAAGGCATACTACCTCCCCCGGGATGCCACGGTCAATGACACTCAGGTACCTACTAACTCCTAAATGAGCAGGGACAGCAGGTGTAAGGTAACATGTCAAAAGTTTCCAACCATTCCGGGGATCGAGCCACGGACCCCTCAGTATGTGAGCTGAGGTAACTATCAACCAACCCATCGGTGTCTAAGATTTCAAAGATGAAAAAAATATTATTGAAGTTTTTTACAATGAAGACGCATCATGCTAAATAGTGGTGGTAGTTGTAGTGGTAATGGTTGTAGTAATAGCTAGTAGTTGTCTGCAGTATTCTGGTTCAGAATCTGTATTAACAAGGGCTTTGTCAACTGGGATCTGCCTTAGTTGTATGTAAATGTATAATGATACAATGATGAGAGAAGCTACATACCAATTACCTTAGATTTTCTCCCCATCTTTTATTCAGAGCTTTAAAGCATCGAAGTTCACCAGATAATTAAACAACTTCTTATAATGGACACATATTGTTCTTATTATCAATTTGAACTTCGTATTTATGCTGGTTGACGTTTACTGAAGCTTCTTGTGGTTTCTAATATGTAAATCTCTTCCCATCTACTGCACCAAATTTTTTAAGGAACCAGCTTCTGAGTTTTTTTTTTCCTTTTTGTCCAGCGAGGTCACGGTCCAGCGAGGTCACGGTCCAGCGAGGTCACGGTCCAGCGAGGTCACGGTCCAGCGAGGTCACGGTCCAGCGAGGTCACGGACTGAAGAAGAGACTTCGATGTTGAGGCGACGCTGCTTGAGGAAAATTATGCTGCGGTCTACTTTATTGTTGCTTTTGCTGGTGTCTTAACAAAAATTATGGTACTTCCTCTACAAATAAGCTAGAAGATTGATGTGTATTTCATTTATCAAAAATGTTCATTTTCTCAAGTATTTTCTTATTTTCTCGGGTTAACTTCTACGTTCTCCTGCAGACTGTAAATTGTGCAACTATCTATGTTCCATATTCTCCTGCAGTAAATTATGCTACTAGCTATGTTCTATATTCTCCTGTAGACTGTAAATTATGCTACTTGCTATGTTCTCTGTTCTCTTGTAGCCTGTAAATTGTGCTATTAGCTATGTTTTATGTTCTCCTAAAGACTGTAAATTGTGCTACTAGCTATGTTCTGTGTTCTCCGGCAGATTGTAAAATATGCTACAAGCTATGTTCTATGTTCTCCTGCAGACTGTAAATTGTACTCTGCCTTCATTACCTGGTACTCTGCCTTCAGTGTCATTACCTGGTACTCTGTCTTCACTGTCATTACCTGGTACTCTGCCTTTAGTATCATTACCTGGTACCCTGCCTTTAGTGTCATTACCTGGTACTCTGCCTTTAGTATCATTACCTGGTACCCTGCCTTTAGTGTCATTACCTGGTACTCTGCCTTTAGTGTCATTACCAGGTACTCTGCCTTTAGTGTCATTACCAGGTACTCTGCCTTTAGTGTCATTACCTGGTACTCTGCCTTTAGTGTCATTACCTGGTACTCTGTCTTTAGTGTCATTACCTGGTAATCTGCCTTCACTGTCATTATCTGGTACTCTGCCTTCACTGTCATTACCTGGTACTCTACCTTCACTGTCATTACCTGGTACTCTGCCTTCAGTGTCATTACCTGGTACTCAGCCTTCACTGTCATTACTGGTACTCTGCCTTCACTGTCATTACCTGGTACTCTGTCTTCACTGTCATTACCTGGTACTCTGCCTTCACTGTCATTACCTGGTACTCTGCCTTCACTGTCATTACCTGGTACTCTGCCTTCACTGTCATTACCTGGTACTCTGCCTTCACTGTGATTACCTGGTACTCTGCCTTCACTGTCATTACCTGGTACTCTGCCTTCACTGTCATTACCTGGTACTCTACCTTCACTGTCATTACCTGGTACTCTGCCTTCACTGTCATTACCTGGTACTCTACCTTCACTGTCATTACCTGGTACTCTGCCTTCAGTGTCATTACCTGGTACTCAGCCTTCACTGTCATTACTGGTACTCTGCCTTCACTGTCATTACCTGGTACTCTGTCTTCACTGTCATTACCTGGTACTCTGCCTTCACTGTCATTACCTGGTACTCTGCCTTCACTGTCATTACCTGGTACTCTGTCTTCACTGTCATTACCTGGTAATCTGCCTTCACTGTCATTACCTGGTACTCTGCCTTCACTGTCATTACCTGGTACTCTGTCTTCACTGTCATTACCTGGTACTCTGCCTTCACTGTCATTACCTGGTACTCTGCCTTCACTGTCATTACCTGGTACTCTGCCTTCACTGTCATTACCTGGTACTCTGCCTTCACTGTCATTACCTGGTACTCTGTCTTCACTGTCATTACCTGGTACTCTACCTTCACTGTCATTACCTGGTACTCTGCCTTCAGTGTCATTACCTGGTACTCTGCCTTCACTGTCATTACCTGGTACTCTGCCTTCACTGTCATTACCTGGTACTCTGCCTTCACTGTCATTACCTGGTACTCTACCTTCACTGTCATTACCTGGTACTCTGCCTTCACTGTCATTACCTGGTACTCTGCCTTCACTGTCATTACCTGGTACTCTGCCTTCACTGTCATTACTGGTTACTCTGCCTTCACTGTCATTACCTGGTACTCTACCTTCACTGTCATTACCTGGTACTCTGCCTTCACTGTCATTACCTGGTACTCTACCTTCACTGTCATTACCTGGTACTCTGCCTTCAGTGTCATTACCTGGTACTCAGCCTTCACTGTCATTACTGGTACTCTGCCTTCACTGTCATTACCTGGTACTCTGTCTTCACTGTCATTACCTGGTACTCTGTCTTCACTGTCATTACCTGGTACTCTGCCTTCACTGTCATTACCTGGTACTCTGCCTTCACTGTCATTACCTGGTACTCTGCCTTCACTGTCATTACCTGGTAATCTGCCTTCACTGTCATTACCTGGTACTCTGCCTTCACTGTCATTACCTGGTACTCTGTCTTCACTGTCATTACCTGGTACTCTGCCTTCACTGTCATTACCTGGTACTCTGCCTTCACTGTCATTACCTGGTACTCTGCCTTCACTGTCATTACCTGGTACTCTGCCTTCACTGTCATTACCTGGTACTCTGCCTTCACTGTCATTACCTGGTACTCTGCCTTCACTGTCATTACCTGGTACTCTGCCTTCACTGTCATTACCTGGTACTCCAGCGAAGTCAACAACGCTTCATCAAACCATTTTGACTAAACATTTAAATTTAAGGCGGTATTACCACAACGGATAAATTTAACTATTTATTTACACAATAACCAAGATTATCTCAATAACAAAACTTGTGTCCGTCCTAGCTTTCCAAGGCTGTAATTTGCTTGTTAGTAACTAGCATGAAGATACTTGATTCTGTAAAACGTGCATAATCATATCCAGCCATTTTGTACTTTTTCCCAAAATTCAACGAAACCTATCATAACCTAGACCAGTTGTAAAAGTGTGTGTGGTTAGGCTGTGTAACATTACGAGAGATTATTAACAAATAATTCGCACTAAGATACAAATTTACAAGTATGACAGCGTTTGACAGAACTCACTTAAGTAGAAGACAAGAACAAAAATATGGAAATGGTGTGAGGTTAGTAGAGGAGACAAAGGCCAGGTTAAGTAAAAAGTTTTCTCAAGTTTAGAGCATTTGACAATGTAATTTGAAAGGAAGACATTTACAGAGAAACAGAACTAGACTAAGATTCATGTTTGGAATGTGATGCTTCAACAAGATGACGTCTTTGAAGGCTAGAAAGGTAGATAGTTTTGGCAGAGGACTAGTTAATAGAATAAAAAAAAAGTCTAACATAACAAAAAATAGCATTGCTGGTGTGGGCAAGGCACTATGAATTCTGATACCGAAAACATGTGGAAAATAACACTTATGTACAGTCCACTCGTGATTGACCTGATCTTCGTCTCCTTTCCTTACCTCTTCACCATTCCTATATTTTCATTGCCATTCCTATCTTTTGCTTAGATGGGTTCCGTTCTATGTTTTTTGTTTGTCCCGCAGGTGATTTTATCCTACACTGTGTGCCAGCAGCTCTCCTGCAGTACTCCTGTGTTTTTATTCATACAGACTACCTCCATTATCACTGCTACTATTTCTTCGCTAATACAGCACACTGCACACCATCAACACTATTTCTTCCTTTTCTATCGCTCAGTTCCCCCCCTCTTGCATATATTCTGCTCCCGCCCCCCTTAACTTTTCGCCACAGGTATCAGACATTCTATGAGCCTCCTTTGTGACTCAGGCTGCAGCCCCTGTGCCAGGAATCTCTCAAAAGAATCAGAACTTTGGGAGCTGAGAGCTTTATACCAGGGAGAACACTGGTCCTGATATACCAGAGCTTTATCGCTGACACTTGCTGCAGCACATCTGCTAACTCCCTACGAACTCTGTGTGAGTGGGGAAGGTAGCAGACGAATCTGTTGAGTTGGAGTTGACTCGCACTAACTAAGGCGTTCTATGCTTGAGCTACAGGACATATACGACGACTGTAGCTAACTGCTGAAGACTCACCGTGTCCTTTTCAAAGGGCTGTCCCCGAACTATAGCTACCAAACTCAGGCATTCCTTCGGGAACCAGTGACAGCTCACCATCTGGCAAAGAGAGTAGAGCCTAATACGAGAGGGAACACTGGACCTTAGATAACAAAGATCTAACCCTGACTCCTACTGCACCAACATCTCTGCTTCTTTCATAGAGCTGTATAGGGAAGTGTACCTGACCCACAGAAGAATCACCTTTCCCATTGCTACAGGACTGCCACTGCTACAGTACTGCCACTGCTACAGTACTGCCACTGCTACAGTACTGCCACTGCTACAGTACTGCCACTGCTACAGCACTGTAAAACATTACTTCACTTGATAAGTTAGACACACACGCAACAACTGGATATCTTTGTCTCAACATTTTTCCACTCACTGGCTTCATCAGTTTAAAACAAAGACGAAGGGTTGAAGAACAATAGGAGTCTGAGGTAATCTTTTTTTTTTTTATATTTTATTTTAAACATGACATTACAAAATATAATATGTAAAACTCATTTAAGTCTATAAATTAACACAATCCTCCCTACAGCTAATGTTACACACCACACTTACAACTCCGTGTGGGTACACCCCCCCCCCTCCCTGCTCCCTCATCCTATCACTTAACCCAAACCTGTTGGAGCTACTCAACAGAATTACATGATATGAACAACACTTTTATATACACATCCCTCGAAATGGTACTTAATGATCGACTACAGACCATGCAATGCATTGCACTGAACATATTATACAGACATATTACCCCCCCCCTAGTGGTTATCCAACCACCCCACTATTTACAACCTAACATACTATAAACAATGAATGTTGCCTAATCTAAAGTCACACAGCAATCCAAACATTAATTTATGTAATTGTCCTAATGGTTCAGTTACATAACAATATGTATTACACAACAATGGTGATATAGAAAAGTCACAAGGACATACAAAATTACTACAAAACCATAAGAATAAACTTAGTCTCAAAATCCAACACATGTAAGCCTTTACACATTTAAACATGCAATTCCAGTGTTAAAATCACACATCTTCAACTATGACATTCAAGCTCTATACAGCTTATATGGACATTACATAGTGCTATTGACAACAGTACAATACAACATAAAATATAACCATGACACAAGTAACACATAAAGACTGTGCCTAGCACGCACCTAACCACAAAACCCTATAACACCACTGTTGCCCAACTTTATTTACACTATCTGACGTGCATTAACCTCTTTACTCTCAAAACAAAACTGAATTGCAGAACACCAGTGACGAACAATAATGCACAGACATTAATACAAACATATCACATCATATCTCTGGACACCGTGCATGATCACAGCATAAAACACTATGCAGTGCAAGGCACCTAGAAAAACAAGTTGGAGCAAACACATGCAATTATTATAGCAAATCTCCAAATTACAATGTCATTACCGTAAATCAATATTACCACACACAATATGTATAATAAGTATAAAGTCCTGTCACACAAAAACTGGCCAGCTCCACAGGTGCTAGCACCCGTGGTCCACATATTTATTCACTCATGCATCACTCATCCAACACTCTCGCAAAACTTTTGTTATCCATTACCAGGGAGGCAACCCTGTTTTCCCCCCTGACTTCCCTACCCCAGCAACACTTTCCAGTCAAAACCCTCCCTCCCTCGTAATATTACAAGTCTAATAAAACCTGTAAGTAAGTTGCCTATATCCCTCTGAAAAATCCTTCACCCACCTCCTCCCATAAATTTCCTTTTTTCTACATACCGTTTTATAAAACGTTAACGCTAACACCCTCCTCTTCACCTCAGTAACCTGTTTGCCCCGCAATCCCCACACTATATAGATATTAATCTGCCATAATGTATCCCACAGCTCTGATTACACGTTCCTCCCAACCCCCACGTCGAGACTTAATGCTCTCAATACAGAAATTCCTTTACCTCCTATCCTATTTATCACCCTATTTAACCACCCTTGACACTCCTCAGTCCATCACAAAATATACTAAAATGAAAAGCCGACTCCTCCCCACCACATATCCCACACTCCCCCCGTCAACGACTCGTCTATCCCGTAGAACCACACCCGACGGTAAAATGCCGTGCAGAAAACGATACATTACATCCCGAACACGAGGTTGCAACCTCATCCTACTCAACCTATTCCATATACTTCCCCATGCATACATGGGGAAAATTCCCTCTACAGGCGCTACAACCCTCCCGGCTAACAATCTACACAACCTACCTATTTTAACCTTTGCTGGCTCTCGATCCCACGCCAGAGCCCTCAACACAGTTTCACACTCATGCAACTCAACTCCTGTATACATCCGTTGCAATCTGTTATGGATCCTGGCCAACCCCCCCCCCCACCCACACTTTCCCTCATCACCTCCCTTTTAATGAAGACACATTTGACCCTCCGCTTTAAGTCCAGCAATCCCAGCCCCCCCTTACTTACAGGTAACATTACCACATCTCTCTTAATCCAATCACAGCTCGAACCCCACAAGAATTTAAAAACCTTCCTAAGTATGTTCGTTATTGCTGGCCCAGTTAATGGGAACACGGCTGCCACGTGCCATACTTTGCTATACAGTAAGATATTAACAACAATGGCACGCTGCACAAGGGTCAAATGATAAGGTCGCAATGCACCCAAGCGTCCCTGAATCCTTTCTACCATCCTAAGCGAGTTTTCCATGCGTGCCACAGGTAGATCGTCTGCATAAATAAGACCACAGATTTTTAACGAATTCACCTGCTTCCTCACAACTGCACTACCCCAATCAACCCTACCCGCCCAAGCTCCTAACCCCATGACCATGGATTTATCTGAATTTACCCTCATACCAGTTGCCCCTGCGAACATTTGTACTACCCCGTCTAATGTGTCCATTGACATCCCCTCCCTGATCAGAACAGTTGTATCATCCACATACCCAATTAAAACTGGCCAAACCCTCGCAACCTCACACCCTGGTCCCTCTAAAGTGACACATACGCTGCTCCATCAATCTATAAAAGGGGTCCTGTACGCATGCAAACAATAATTGTGACATAGGACACCCCTGCCTAAGTCCCCTACCCATTACAATCTTCCCACCCAATCGACCATTAATCTGTACCCTCGCCATTGCACCTCCATACAACGCCTCAACCCCGCCCACTATTTCTTCCCCAAACCCCTGACCCTGAGGATGGCTTTCAATGCTTTCCGATCCATCTATCGTATGCCCCTTGCCAATCGAGCGCCACCAAACCTCCCTCCTCCCCCCCCTTTTGCCTCCACGAAATCCCCAAGGGAACCCATGCCCCTCCACCATAGACACTCCCTGGCAAACAAACTGAGTTTTTGATACTACCCCCCCTACCACACACTTGACCCGATTTCCCAAAATCTTTGCAAACAATTTTATAATCTGCGCATAACAAAAGAGATCGCCCGGTAATCCCGAAGCGTATGCTGCCCCTTACCCTTCGGTAAACCCATACAACGACAGCCGTTGCCTGCTTCTCACCCAGCTCACCTCTCTCCTTCATGCAATTTAATAACCTAACCAGAAAATGCCTCAATAGTTCCCAATGCTGCTGATAAAACTCTACCGGGAGTCCATCAATTCCCGGTGCTTTGCCCTTTCGCATTCCACTTAAAGCCCTCCATATTTCCCCCTCAGTTATTTCGCCACCCAGTGCTTCCCTATCACTGTTAAGCAAACTGACATACCACACTCCCACACACCTGTTTTAAAACCCCATCCTCTACCCCTTCTCGTTGCCAGTACTTCTCATACCACTTGTCAGCAAACGCCCCCATTCCTTCCGTAGCTTGTATGACCTGCCCCTCCCTGTACCCTCCTATCGATTCATGAACCTCCAACCATGGAATAGTCATTGCCTGCTGTCTTTGTTTCTGCCTACGCAATACGCACGATGAAGGTCTATCGCCCCATAACACCTCTTCCACCCCGCCTGTACCCGCACCGCTTGGAACCTCTCATCCTGTACCTCACGCAGCCTCCCTTTAATTGCCATAATTTCATCCATTGGATAAGTGCCCGCCACCCCCCCCCTCGCATAACAACCCGTAATCTATCCTCCAAATAGTTAGCAAGCCCATATTTTAAAGAATTGATACGTTTCCCTTCCTTTACGTAATATTGCTTAATCCGTTCCTTAGCCACACCATCCCACCACATCACCACATCCTCTACCCCTTTTATCTCTGCACGTAACCCTCCCACAGCGTTGCAAATCCCTCTATCCCCTCCTCATCACCTAACACACTTGTATTTAATTTCCAATATCCCCTAGATATACCTGCCAGTGACTCCCACGCCACCTCTGCTACTACCGCCCGATGATCCGAATAAGCTACTTCTATTGTACGGAAAAATGTCAACCCAACCCCTTGAGATATATACAGCCTATCCAACCTAGCAGCGTAACCCCGTCTTACAAAAGTGTGCTCTACCTCCACGCCCCTCCTCCAACCGCATCCCGCAACTGATATCCCTCAAAAGATCTCGCAAGGCCGCCGACACGTGCCCCGCCCCTTTTGGTTCCACGTCAGCCCTCCTAATAACGCAGTTCCAGTCGCCACCAACGATGGCCACTGCAGGTAAACCACGTAAGAAGAAAACTAGTTCTTCACCATACAAAATCCCTTTTTACCCTCACATCATTTTCCGCTGGTGCATACCACATACAAAAGATACCCGCTGTCCCATCCACCACCCATCCACGCGCAATACTCTTCCCCCTCCTCCCCCCTCACTTCTTAGCAACACAAACGGGCTTGCCTCCCTGATCAATATACCCACACCACCTTTCAGACGTGCAGATGGCAGAGTCATGACCTGAAAACCCCTCCACCTCGAGCACTCTTCCCTCCTTGAAATTGTGTTCTTGCAGGAACACTACATCCACCCTATATTTATACAGAAACATTCGAAACCATTCCTTCTTCACACTATTACACAGTCCATTTACGTTCACAGTCATACACCTAAGGCCTCTTTATAGTTTCCAACCCTTCCTCCTCTCTTCATTCATCCCAGGGCCTCCTGCCCCAACTTGACTCCAGATTGAGGGACTCATCATCACCATCAAACATTCTCACTCCTCTACGTGACATTGTTTAAGGTCCTAAGTTGGACCGAAACATTCGTCGTAAGTTTCAGTCTCCTAAGTGCGGGTTATTAATGCATTGTTCCAATCACGGTAATTATTTTTATATAAAAGTTTTTTCCCATAGAAAAAAATATATGTAGCTCAATTGCACTTCTCACATAATACTGAAAAATATAAAAAACAAAACAGCCGGTTGTAAAGCACATATTGACCCAGTATTCAAAAATTTAAGGTCACCTGTATATTCATGTTGTGTTCCAACAATGAAATGTATTTTTGTCAAATTCAAATATGTATGTATATAACATATGACCATGAATACATAATAAACAAGATACATTTCGTTAGTGTCGCTATCCCAGAAATTTATCCCCAAGTTGCAAAAAGCTCAGTCTGGTGTGCATCATTGCAAACAAGTGGAATATTGCTAAGTGTTGCACAGGTCTATAATTATGTTAAATATTAACGTTGAAGATTTGAAGTGACTCTCATATAACATTTTCAAATAATCAGATTCTAATATCCGAATGTCTTCAATAAACAGGAAATTTAGGCCACAGACAACCTAAATCTAATTGAAATTTTGGGGTAAGTTAGTTTATTTTATCTATGGTGTCTGAGGAACACAAATCACAGGCAACTTTCACTGCTATTTAAACTCTAATAACAGAATAAACCCAACACTAAGTTGTTTAAGATCACAAAAGTCGTTCACAGAAACAAACTTTATTAATAAAATTGTCAAATTTAAAAATTATACAACTACCATCAAGGTAACGTTTTGTTCAAGGACGATAAGTCAACATTAAGTTTTTAAGACTGACCTCTAAAATACATAATTCAATTATTGCACAGAAAATAACAACACTTTCACGTACACAGCTTGAAGATAAGTTGTGTTTCATCTGAGTCAGTTAACAGCGATAAACTAATTGGGATTATATAGCAATAAATAAGAAAAAATGGCACAATACCGTGACTAGAACAATAAACAAATAACCCGCACATAGAAGAGAGAAGCTTACGACGACGTTTCGGTCCGATTTGGACCATTTACAAAGTCACACTAACGAAAAGGAGAGAAGGAGGGAGTATATATAGGCCAGGAGGTGGTAGTGGTGGAGGTAATAATGGTAGTGGTGAAGGTAAAAATGGTAGTGGTGAAGGTTAGTAATGTTTGTGGTGGAGGTAGTAATGGTAGTGGTGGAGGTAGTAATGGTAGTGGTGGAGGTAGTAATGGTTTGTGGTGGAGGTAGTAATGGTAGTGGTGGTGGTTTTAAATTGGTAGTGGTGAAGGTAGTAATTTGGTTGGGTGGAGGTAGTAATGGTAGTGGTGGAGGTAGTAATGGTAGTGGTGGAGGTAGTATTGGTAGTGGTGGAGGTAATAATGGTAGTGGTGAAGGTAGTAATGGTAGTGGTGGAGGTAGTAATGGTAGTGGTGGAGGTAATAAGGCAAGTGGTTTAAGGTAGTAATGGTAGTAGTGGAGGTAGTAATGGTAGTTGGTGTAGGCAGTAATGGTTTGTTTGTGTAGGCAGTAATGGTAGTGGTGGAGGTGAAATGGTAGTGGTGGAGGTAAGTAATGGTAGTGGTGGAGGTAGTAAGGCGTGGTGGAGGTAGTTTAGTATGTGTTAGGTAGTAATAATGGTTTGTGGTGTGGTAGTAATGGGAGTGGTGTAGGTAGAATGGTTTGTGGTGGAGGTAGTAATGGTAGAGTGGAGGTGAGTAAAAGGTAGTAGTGGAGTTAGTAATGGTAGTGGTGGAGGTGGTAATGGTAGTAGTGGTGGTAAATAATGGTAGTAGTGGAGGCAGTAATGGTAGCAGTGGAGGTAGTAATGTTTGTGGCGGAGGTAGTAATGGTAGTGGTGGAGGTAGAAAATGGTAGTGGTGGAGGTAGTAATGATAGTGGTGGAGGGGTAAGGCAGTGGTGGAGTAGTAATGGTAGTAGTGGAGGTAGTAATGGTAGTGGTGGAGGTAGTAATGGTTTGTGGTGTAGGAGAATGGTAGTGGTGGAGGTAGGGATATGGATAGTGGAGGTAGTAATGGTAGTAGTGGAGGTAGTATGGTAGTGGTGGAGGTGGTAATGGTAGTGGGGGAGGTAATAAAGGTAGTGTGGAGGTTGTAATGGTAGCAGTGGAGGGAGTATTTATAGTGGCGGAGGTAGTAATGGTAGTGGTGGAGGTATAAAGGTAGTTGTTGTAGGTAGTAATGGTGTGGTGGGTAGAAATTGGTGTGGTGGAGGTTTTAATGGTAGTAGTGGAGGTTAGTAATGGTAGTAGTGGAGGTAGTTTGTAGTTTATTTAAAAGGTAGTATAGGTAACATTTAGTATAAGTGCAATTAGTGGTGGAGGTAGAATGGTAGTGGTGGAGGTAGTAATGGTAGTGGTGGAGGTAATAATGGTAGTGGTGGAGGTAGTAATGGTAGTGGTGGAGGTAGTAATGGTAGTGGTGGAGGTAGTAATGGTGTGGTGGAGGTAATAATGGTAGTGGTGAGGTAGTTTGGTAGTGGTGAGGTAGATGGTAGTGTGGAGGTAAAAGGCTTGGTAGGTAGTAATGGTAGTGTGGAGGTAGAATGGTAGTGGTGTAGGCAGTAATGGTAGTGGGTGGGGAGTAATGGTAGTGGTGGAGAGTAGAAATGGTGGTGGAGGTGTAATGGTAGTGGTGGATGGTAGTAAGGCAGTGGTGGAGGTAGTAATGGTAGTAGTGGTAGGTGTAATGGTAGTGGTGTAGGTAGAAATGGTAGTGGTGTAGGTAGAAATGGTAGTGGTGGAGGTAGTAATGGTAGTAGTGGAGGTAGTAATGGTAGTAGTGGAGGTAGTAATGGTAGTGGTGGAGGTGGTAAAGGTAGTAGTGGAGGTAAAATGGTAGTAGTGGAGGATAATGGTAGTAGGGGGAGGCAGTAATGGTAGCGTGGAGGTAGTATGATGTGGGGGAGGTAGTAATGGTAGTGGTGGAGGTAGAAATGGTAGTGGTGGAGGTAGTAATGGTAGTGGTGGAGGTAGTAAGGCAGTGGTGGAGGTAGTAATGGTAGTAGTGGAGGTAGTAATGGTAGTGGTGTAGGTAGTAATGGTAGTGGTGGAGGTAGAAATGGTAGTGGTGGAGGTAGTAATGGTAGTAGTGGAGGTAGTAATGGTAGTAGTGGAGGTAGTAATGGTAGTGGTGGAGGTGGTAATGGTAGTGGTGGAGGTAATAATGGTAGTAGTGGAGGTAGTAATGGTAGCAGTGGAGGTAGTAATGATAGTGGCGGAGGTAGTAATGGTAGTGGTGGAGGTAGTAATGGTAGTGGTGGAGGTAGTAATGGTAGTGGTGGAGGTAGAAAGGGAGTGGTGGAGGTAAATAATGGTATAGTGGAGGTAGTAAAGGTAGTAGTGGAGGTAGTAATGGTTAGTGGGAGGTAACAATGGAGTAGTGGAGGTAACAATGGGTAAATGTGATTGTAGCAATGGTAGTGGTGGAGGTAGCATGGTAGTGGTGGAGGTTTGTAATGGTAGTGGTGGGGGGTTTTGGGATAGTAGTATGGAGGTAGTAATGGTGCAGTGGAGGCAAATAATGATAGTGGGGAGGTAGTAATGGTAGTGGTGGAGGTGTAATGGTTAGTGGTGGAGGTTGTAATGGTTGTGGTAGAGGTAGTAATTGTAGTAGTGGAGGTAGTAATGGTAGTGTGGAGGTAGCAATGGTAGTAGTGGAGGTGCAAAGGTAGTGTTTGGGGGTAGTTATTTGGGTTGGGTGGGTGGTAAAGGTAGTAGTGGAGGTAGTATGGTGCAGGGAGGTATAATGTAGTGGCGGAGGTAGTAATGGTTAGTGGTGGAAGGTAGTAATGGTAGGGTGAGGAGTAATGGTTAGTGGTGGAGGTAGTAATGGGTTGGGGGTGGAGGTGGTATTGGTGGTGGTGGAAGAAGTAATGGTTTGTGGTGGAGGAAGTAATGGTAGGGGTGGAGGGAGTAATGGTAGTGGGAGGTTGTAAAGGTTTGTGGGGGGTAGTAGTGGGTAGTGGGGAAGTTGTATAATGGTAGTGGTGGAGGCGTAAATGGTAGTGGTGGTGGTAATGGTAGTGTGGTGGAGGTGGTAGGGGTGGAGGTGGTATTGGTAGTGGTGGGGGTGGTAATGGTAGTGGAGGAGGTGGGAATGGTAGTGGGTGGAGGTGGTAAGGTGGGGTGGATGTAGTAATGGTAGTGGTTTTGGGGAGTAATGGTAGTGGTGGAGGTAGTAATGGTAGTGGTGGTGGTTTAAAGGGAGTGGTGGAGGAAGTAATGGTAGGGGTGGAGGTAGTAATGGTTGTGGGGAGGTTAGTAATGGTAGTGGTGGAGGGTAGTAATGGTGTGGTGTAGAGATGGTAATGGTAGAGGTGGAGGTGGTAATGGTAGTAGGGGAGGTGGTAATGGTAGTGTGGAGGTGGTAATGGTAGTGGTGGATGTGTAATGGTAGTGGTTTGAGGTGTAATGGTGTGGTGGAGGTAGTAATGGTAGTGGTGGAGGGGAGTAATGGTGTGGTGGAGGTAGTAATGGTAGTGGTGGGAGGTAGTAATGGTGTGGAGGTTGTTTTGGTAGTGGTGGGGTGGTAAATGGTAGTGGTGGAGGTGGTAATGGTAGTGGTGGAGGTAGTAAAGGGTTTGTGGTGGGGAAGTAATGGGAGGGGGTGGGGTAGTAATGGTTGTGAAGAGGTAGTAATGGTAGTGGGGGTTGAGGTGTAATGGTAGTGGTGGATATAGTAATGGTAGTGGTGGAGGTAGTAAAGGTAGTGGTGGAGGTAGTAATGGTAGTGTGGAGGGTAGTAATGGGGGGTGGTGGAGGTAGTAATGGTAGTTTTGGATGGTAGTAAAGGGAGTGGTGGAGGTAGTAATGGTAGTGGGGAGGTTGTAATGGTAGTGGTGGAGGTGGTAATGTAGTGGTGGAGGAAATAATGGTAGTGGGGAGGAAGTAATGGTAGTGGTGGAGGAGTAATGGTAGGGGGTGGAGGTAGTAAAGGTTGGTTTAAGAGGTAGTAATGGTAGTGGTGGTTGAGGTGGTAATGGTAGTGGTGGAGGTTGGTAATGGTAGTAGTGGAGGTGGTAATGTAGTGGTGGATGTTTGTAATGGTAGTGGGAGGTAGTAAATGGTAGTGGTGGAGGTGTAATGGTAGTGGTGTAGGTAGTAATTTGGGAGTTTGGGGGAGGGAGAAATGGTAGTGGTGGGGGGTAGTATGATAGTAGTGGAGGTAGTAATGGTAGTAGTGGAGGTAGTAATGGTAGTGTGGAGGTAAAGAATGGTAGTAGTGGGGTAACAATGGTGTAGTTTGAGGTAGCAATGGTAGTGGTGGAGGTAGCAATGGTAGTGGTGGAGGTAGTAATGGTAGTGGTGGAGGTTTTGGGAAATTTGTAGTATGGAGGTAGTAATGGTAGCAGTGGAGGTAAATAATGATAGTGGCGGAGGTAGTAATGGTAGTGGTGGAGGTAGTAATGGTAGTGGTGGAGGTAGTAATGGTAGTGGAGAGGTAGTAATGGTAGAGTGGAGGAGGAATGGTGTAGTGGAGGTAGATGGTAGTGTTGAGGGACAAAGGTAGTGTTGGGGTGTAATGGTAGTGGTGATGGTTAATGGTAGTAGTGGAGGTAGTAATGTAGCAGTGGAGGTAGTAAAGATAGTGGGGGAGGTAGTAATGGTAGTGGTGGAGGTAGTAATGGGTAGTGGTGGATAGGTATATGGTAGTGGTGGAGGTAAATAATGGTAGTGGTGGAGGTTGGTAATGGGGGTGGTGGAAGAAGGGAATGGTAGTGGTGGAGGAAGTAATGGTAGGGGGGGAGGTAGTAATGGTAGTGGGGAGGTTTAATGGTAGTGGGGAGGTAGTAATTGTAGTGGGAGGGGAGTAATGGTGTGGTGGAGGCAGTAATGGTAGTGGTAGGTGGTAATGGTAGTGGTGGTGGAGGTGGTAGTGGTAGGGGTGGTTAATGGTAGGGGGTGGGGGTGGTAATGGTAGTGGGGAGGTGGTAATGGGAGTGGTGGAGGTGGTAATGGTGGGGTGGATGTTGTAATGGTAGTGGTTGAGGTGTAATGGTAGTGGTGGAGGTAGTAATGGTGTGGGGGGTGGTAAGGGAGTGGGAGGAAAGTAATGGTAGGGTGGGGGTGTAATGGGTTGTGGGGAGGTAGTAATGGTAGTGGTGGAGGTAGTAATGGTGTGGTTTGGGAGAGATGGTAATGGTAGAGGTGGAGGTGGGAATGGTAGTAGTGGAGGTGGTAATGGTAGTAGTGGAGGTGGTAATGGTAGTGGTGGATGTAGTAATGGTAGTGGTGGAGGTAGTAATGGTAGTGGTGGAGGGTAGTAATGGTAGTGGTGGAGGTTAGTAATGGTTGTGGTGGAGGTAGTAATTTGGGAGTGGTGGAGGTAGTAATGTAGTGGTGGAGGTGAATGGTAGGGAGGTATAATGGTAGTGGTGGAGGTGGTAATGGTGTGGTGGAGGTGGTAATGGTAGTGGTGGAGGAAGTAATGGTAGTGGTGGAGGAAGTAATGGTAGGGGGTGGAGGTAGTAATGGTTGTGAAGAGGTAGTAATGGTAGTGGTGGTTGAGGGGGTAATGGTAGTGGTGGTATAGTAATGGTAGTGGTGGAGGTAGTAATGGTAGTGGTGGAGGTAGTAATGGTAGTGGTGGAGGTAGTAATGGTAGTGGTGGAGGTAGTAATGGTAGTGGTGGAGGTAGTAATGGTAGTGGTGGAGGTAGTAATGGTAGTGGTGGAGGTGGTAATGGTAGTGGTGGAGGTGGGTATAATGGAGTGGTGGAGGAAGTAATGGTAGTGGTGGAGGAAAATAATGGTGTGGTGGAGGAAGTAATGGTTTGGGGGTGGAGGTAGTAATGGTTGGGGAAGGGGGTAGTATTGGTAGTGGTGGTTGAGGTGGTAATGGTAGTGGTGGAGGTGGTAATGGTAGTAGTGGAGGTGGTATGGTAGTGGGTGGATGTAGTAATGGTTGTGGTGGAGGTAGTAAAGGTAGTGGTGGAGGTAGTAATGGTTAGTGGTGGAGGTAGTATATGGTAGTGGTGGAGGTAGTAAAGGTAGTGGTGGAGGGAGTAATGGTAGTGGTGGAGGTAGTAAAGGTAGTGGTGGAGGTAGTAATGGGAGTGGGGAGGAGGTGTAATGGTAGTGGTGGAGGTAGTAATGGTAGTGGTGGAGGTAGTAATGGTAGTGGTGGAGGTAGTAATGGTAGTGGTGGGGGTAGGGCAATCGTAGTGGGGGAGGCAGTAATGGTAGTGGTGGGGTTAGTAATGGTAGTGGTGGAGGTAGTATGGTATGGAGGTAGTAAAGGTAGTGGTGGAGGTGGTAGTGGTGGAGGTAGTTTAAAGGTACTGGTGGAGGTGGTAGTGGTGAGGTAGTAAAGGAAGTGGTGGAGGCAGTAATGGTAGTGGTGGAGGTAGTAGTGGTAGTGGTGGAGGTAGTAATGTTAGTGGTGGAGGTAGTAATGGTAGTGGTGGAGGTAGTAATGGTAGTGGTGGAGGTAGTAATGGTAGTGTTGGAGGTAGTAATGGTAGTGTTGGAGGTAGTAATGGTAGTGGGGGAGGGTAGTATGGTAGTGGTGGAGGTAGTAATGGTTTGTGGTGGAGGTATATGGTAGTGGTGGAGGTGTAAGGGAAGTAGTGGAGGTTTTAATGGTAGTGGTGGAGGTGCTTAATGGTAGTGGTGGGGAGTTTAAAGGTAGTGGTGGAGGAAGTAAGGTAGGGGGTGGAGGTAGTAATGGTTGTGAAGAGGTAGTAAAGGGAATGGTGGTTGAGGTGGTATGGTAGTGGGGGGAGGTGGTAATGGTAGTAGTGGAGGGGTAATGGTAGTGGTGGATGTAGTAATGGTAGTGGTGGAGGTAGTAATGGTAATGGTGGAGGTAGTAATGGTAGTGGTGGAGGTTGTAATGGTTTGTGGTGGAGGTAGTAAGGCAGTGGTGGAAGTAGTAATGGTAGTAGTGGGGGGTAGTAATGGGAGTGGTGTAGGGTAGTAATGGTAGTGGTGTGGTTAGTAATGGTTTGTGGTGTAGGTAGTAATGGTAGTGGTGTAGGTAGAAAGGTATGTGGTGGAGGTAGTAAGTGGTGGAGGTTACCGGTAGTAATGGTAGTAGTGGAGGTGTAATGGTAGTGGTGGAGGTGGTAATGGTAGTAGTGGAGGTAATAATGGTAGTAGTGGAGGTAATAATGGTAGTAGGGGGGAGGTAGGGAAATGGTAGCAGTGGAGGTAGTATTTATTTGTTTGGCAGGGTAGTAATGGTAGTGGTGGAGGTAGAAATGGTAGTGGTGGAGGTAGTAAGGCAGTGGTTTGGGGGCAGTAATGGTAGTAGTGGAGGTATGTAATGGTAGTGGTGTAGGTGTATGGTAGTGGTGGAGGTAGAAATGGTTTGTGGTGGAGGTTAGTAATGGTAGTAGGGGGAGGTAGTAATGGTAGTAGTGGGGGTATTAATGGTAGTGGTGGAGGTGGTTTAAAGGTAGTAGTGGAAGGTAATAATGGTAGTGTGGAGGTAGTAATGTACAGTGGAGGTAGTAATGATAGGGCGGGGGGTAGTAATGGTAGTGGTGGAGGTAGTAATGGTAGTGGTGTAGGTAGTAATGGTAGTGGGGGAGGTAGAAATGGTAGTGGTGGAGGTAGGTTAAATGGTGTGTGGAGGTTTAATGGTAGTAGTGGAGGTTTAATGGGAGTAGTGGGTAACAATGGTGTAATGGAGGTAACAATGATAGTGTAGAGGTGCATGGGAGTGGTGGAGGTAGAAATGGTAGTGGTGGAGGTTTGTTTAAAGGTAGTGGTGGAGGTGGTAATGGTAGTAATGGAGGTAGTAATGGTAGCAGTGGAGGTAGTAATGGTAGTGGCGGAGGTAGTAATGGTAGTGGTGGAGGTAGTAATGGTAGTGGTGGAGGTAGTAATGGTAGTGGTGGAGGTTTGTAATGGTAGTGGTGAGGTAGTAATGGTAGTAGTGGAGGTAGTAATGGTAGTAGTGGAGGTAGCAATGGTAGTAGTGGAGGTAGCAATGGTAGTGTTGGAGGTAGTAATGGTAGTGGTGGAGGTGGTAATGGTAGTAGTGGAGGTAGTAATGGTAGCAGTGGAGGTAGTAATGATAGTGGCGGAGGTTTGTATTTGGGGTGGTGGAGGTAGTAATGGTAGTGGTGGAGGTTAGTAAAGGTAGTGGTGGAGGTAGTAATGGTTAGTGGGTGGGGGTGGTAATGGTAGTGGTGGAAGGAAAGTAATGGTAGTGGTGGAGGAGTAATGGTAGGGGTGGAGGTAGTAATGGTATGGATAGTGGGGAGGTAAGGGAATGGTAGTGGGGAAAGGTAGTAATGGTAGTGGGGGAGGTAGTAATGGTAGTGGTGGAGGCAGTAATTTGTAGTGGTGGTGGTTTAAAGGTTTGTGGTGGTGGAGTGGTTGTGGTGGAGGTGGTAATGGTAGTGGTGGGGGTGTAATGGTAGTGGGGAGGTGGAATGGTAGTGGTGGAGGTGGTAATGGTGGTGGTGGATGTGTAATGGTAGTGGTTGGAGGTAGTAATGGTAGTGGTGGGTAGTAATGGTAAGTGGTGGTGGTAATGGGAGTGGTGGAGGAAGTAATGGTAGGGTGGTAGAGATGGTAATGGTAGAGGTAGAGGTGGTAATGGTTTGTGTGGAGGGTAATGGTAGTGTGGAGGTGGTTTAAAGGTAGTGGTGGATGTAGTAATGGTAGTGGTGGGGGTAGTAATGGTGTGGTGGAGGTTAGTAATGGTAGTGGTGGAGGTTAGTAATGGTAGTGGTGGAAGGTAGTAATGGTAGTGGTGGAGGTAGTATGGTAGGGGGGAGGTGGTAATGGTAGTGGTGGAGGTGGTAATTTGGGAGTGGTGGAGGGGAGTAATGGTAGGTGGTGGAGGAAGTAATGGTAGGGGGTGGAAAGGTAGTAATGCTTGTGAAGAGGTGTAGTAATGGTAGTGGTGGTTGAGGTGGTAATTTGGTAGTGGTGGAGGTGGTAATGGTAGTAGTGGAGGTGGTAATGGTAGTGGTGGATGTAGTAATGGTTGGTGGAGGTAGTAATTGTAGTGGTGGAGGTAGTAATGGTAGTGGTGGAGGTAGTAATGGTAGTGGTGGAGGTAGGTAGGTAGTGGGTGGAGGTAGTAATGGTAGTGGTGGAGGTAGTAATGTAGTGGTGGAGGTAGTAATGGAGTGGGAAGGCAAATAATGGTAGTGGTGGAGGAAATTAATGGTAGGGTGGAGGTAGTAATGGTAGTGGTGGAGGGTAGTAATGGTTAGTGGTGGGGGTAGTAATGGTAGTGGTGGAGGGGTAAGTAATTAGGGAGGGGGTTAATGGTAGGGGGTGGAGGTAGTAATGGGAGTGGAGGTAGTAATGGTAGTGGTGGGGTGGTAGTGTGGAGGGTAGATGGTATGGTGGAGGTGGTAGTGGTGGAGGTAGTAATGGAAGTGGTGGAGGCAGTAAGGTAGTGGTGGAGGTAGTAATGGTGTGGTGGAGGTAGTAATGGTAGTGGTGGAGGTAGTAATGGTAGTGGTGGAGGTAGTATTTGGGAGTGTTGGAGGGTAGTAATGGTAGTGTTGGAGGTAGTATTTGGGAGGTTGGAGGTAGGTAATAATAGTGGTGGAGGTAGTAATGGTTGGGTGGAGGTAGTAATGGTAGTGGTGGAGATAGTAATTTGGGATGGTGGGGGGTAGTAATGGTAGTGGTGGATGGTAGTAATGGTAGAGGTGGAGGTAGTAAATGGTTAGGTGTTGGAGGAGTTTAAAGGTAGTGGTGGCTCCACCATACCATTATAACAGTTGGTGAAAGAGATATTTAGAGTCGACACTTGAGTGTAAATTTCCCTTTAAGATCAAGTGCCATTCACCAGCATCAAGGCCACTCACCGCATCAAGAGCCATCACAGAATCATCAGTCACTCACCGCACTCAGATTCTACTAGCTCAGAGCCCCTCTCAAGGGATCAACAGGAAATCACCAGAACTCAACTGCATCATCAGCCCTACCGCTCATCAGCCACTCACCAGCATAACAGCAATCACCAGCCCCACCAGCATCAAAAGCCACTCACAGCTCAAGAGCCACTCACCCGCATTAAAAAGCCCCTCAAGCATCATCAGCCGCTCACCAGCATCACCAGCCACTACCCGCAACCCCACCAGCATCAAAAGCAACTCACCGCCCTCACCAGCATATCAGCCATCCCAATATACGCCACTCCCTTATCAGAGCCCCCCCCTCACCATATCAAGAGCCCCTCACCGCCCCGAGCCACTCAAAAGCATCATCAGCCACTCACCAGCATCAAACAGCCCCCACCAGCATCAACAGCACTCACCCCGCATCAACAGCCACTCACCCCGATAAAAGCCCCAAAAAAGTTTAAGGCCACTAAAGCATCAAAGCCATCTCAGCATCAACAGCCACTCCCGCATCAAAAACCATCAACAGCATCAACACCCCTCACCCGCATCTACAGCCCCTCCCAGCTCAACAGCCCCTCACAGCATCAAGAGCCCTAACCGCTCAAAAAACCCTAACCAGCATAAGAGCCCCTCCCGCATAAAAAGCCCCCTACAGCATCAAGAGCCCCTCACCGCTGGAGCCACTACCCAGCCTCTCGTCATACCGCATCAAAAAGCAAACCCCCATCCACTCACCCGCATCAACAGCCACTCACCACATCAAGAGCCAATCATTAGCATCAAAAGCCACTCCCCAGCTCATCAGCCACTCACCAAAAATCATCAGCCACTTATCAGCTCAAGATCCCCTCACCCGTCAGGCCCCTCACCAGCATCAAGGTCACTCCCAGCATCAACAGCAACTCCCGCATCATCAGTACTCACTAACATCACCCCTCACCAGCATCAAGAGCCACTCACAGTAAAAGGCCCCTCACGCATCAAGGTCACTCACCCGCATCATCAGCCAAAACCCAACATCTAAGCATCACCCGTCAAGAGCCCCTCACCAGCATCAAGAGCACTCACCAGCATCAAGAGCCCCTCACAGATCAAGAGCCCCTCACCCGCACAACAGCAATCACCGCATTTCTTCACCCGCAACAAAAGCCATCACCCGCATCAAGAGCCACTCACCAGCATCAAAAGCCACTCACTAGCTTTAAGAGCCACTCAAAAGATCAAGAGCCATCACCAGTCAAGAGCCACTCAGATCAACAGCCACTCACCGCATCAAAAGCCATCACAGCATCAAGTGCCCCCTACGCAACAACAGAACTACGCCCCTCCCAGCTCAAGAGCCACTCATCGCATCAAGAGCCCCTCACCGCATCAAGAGCCCCTCAGCATCAAGAGCCCTCACCGCTTTAACAGCCCCTCACCGCATAACAGCCCCCACCGCATCAACGCCCCTCACCAGCATAACAGCAAAATCACCGCCCTCACCAGCATCAACGCCACCACCGCTAAAAGCAACCACCAGCCACTCACCCGCTCAAGAGCACTCACAGCCAAGAGCCATTTTACAAGCCAAGGCCACTCAAAAAATCAAAAGCCTCACCCGCATCAAGGTCACTCCCAGCATCATCAGCCCCTCACCAACATCATAAACCCTCCCACCCTAGAGCCATCACCGCATCAAAAGCCACTCACCACATAAGAGCCAAATCACTAGGTTTAAGAGCCCACTCACCAGCATCAAGAGCCATCACCAGCACAAGAGCCATCAGCTCAAAGCCCTCACCCGCATCAACAGCCATCTCAGCATCAATTGCCCCTCACCCGCATCAACAGAATCACCCCGCCCCTCACCAGACAAGGCCCTCTAAGCCAAGAGCCCCCACCAGCCAAGTCCCTCGCATCAACAGCCCCTCACTAGCATCAACAGCCCCTCGCTCAAGGCCCCCTCACCCGCATCAAGGCCCTCCCCAAATAGAGCCCCCCCCCTCACCGAATCAACAGCCCCCTCACCGTACAAGAGCCAACTCATCAGAATCAAGAGCAACTCCCAGCATCAAGAGCCACTCCAGCATCAAGAGACATCACCAACATCAAGAGCACTCACCGAATCAACGCCACTCACCGTATCAAGAGCCCTCATCAGAACAAGGCAAACTCACCGCATCAGAGCCCCCTCACAGCATAAGTCCACTCCCGCATCAAGAGTCACTACCAGCCAAGAGCACTCACAGGTTTTCAAGGCCCCTCACCAGCATCAAGGTCACCACCCAAAATCAAGTGCCCTCACCAGCATCAAGTCCATCACAAGTTAAAACACAAAAGCATCAACAGCCACTCACCAGCATCAAGAGCCACTCACCAGCATCAAGTGCCATCACCCGCATCAAGAGCCCCCCCGCCCAAGAGCACTACCCGCATCGGAGCCACTCACCAGCATCAAAGACCCTCCCAGCATCAAGAGCCCCTCACCAAAAATCAGTGTCACTCACCAACATCAAAGTGCCCCCTCACCGATCAAGTGACCTCCCAGCATCAACGCCACTCACAAGCTCAACGGCCACTCACCAGCATCAACAGCCCCCTCACCAGATCAATGCCATCACCCGCATCAAAAGCCCCTCACCAGCTCAACGCCACCCCCAGCTCAAGGCAATCACCACATCAAGGCCTCACAGTATTAACAGCCACTCACCGCATCAAAAGCCACTCACAGCATAACGCCACTCACCGCATCAACGAAATCACCAGCCATTTCCCGCATCAACAGCACTATCAGCACCCAAGAGCCATCCGCTCAAAAAGACCGCCCAGCTTCAAAAGCCACTTTCCCCCATCAACAGCCCCACCCGCATCAAGAGCCACTACCCCATCAAGTGCCCTCACCCCATCAATGCACTCAACAGCATGAAGTGCCACTCACCAGCATCAAATGCCACTCACAAACTAACAGCCCCTCACAAGCATCAACGCCCCTCCCAGCTCAACAGACTCCCCTCAACTGCCCCAAAACCCGATCAACAGCCCTCCCCCAGCATCAACTGCCCCCTCACCGCTCAAAAGCCATCACTGCATCAAGGCCATCAACAGCATCAACAGCCATCACCAGCATAAGAGGGCTCAAAGCATAAGAGCCACTCCCAGCATAGGAGCCATCCCGATCTCGTCACTCCGCATAACGAACTACCAAACCCCCTCACCAGCTTTAAAAGCCCCTCACCCATCAAAAGCCCCTCTCAGATCAACGCCACTCACCGCTTCATCAGCCACTCACAACTCTCAGCACCACCAAAATCTCAGCCATTTCGCTCAAGATCCCCTCCAGCATAAGAGCCCCTCCCAGCTTTAAGATCACCACCAGCATCAACAGCAAATCAAACCCGATTTTCGCATCTCCAAAATCAGCCACTCACAGCTAAGATCCACTCACCAGCATCAAGAGCCCCTCAAAAATCAGAGCCTCAAAGCATCAAGAGTCACAACCGCTAAACGCCAATCACCCCTCATAAACCCCTACAAGCATCAAGATCCATCACCAGCATCAAAAGCAGTCACCAGCTCAAGAGCCCTCACAAGATCAACAGCAACTCACCGCTTCCCCTTTACCCAGCAACAAGATCCACTCACCGCTCAAGAGCCACCACAAAACATCAGAGCCACTCATAGCATCAAGAGCCATCACCGATCAAGAGCCACTCACCCGCATCAAGAGACATCGCACAACAGCCACTCCAGCTCAACAGCCAAACATCAGCATCAAATGCCCTCCCGCAACAACGCAAACTCACCCAGCATCCCAGCATAAGGCCACTCTCAGATCAAGAGCCTCACCGATCAAGGCATCGCTCAAAAAGCCACTCACCCCCATCAACACCATCACCAGTAAAGCCCCCCAACCACATCAAAAGCAAACACCGCCACTTCCCCGTTTTAAAAGCCCCCCCGCATCAAAAGAATTACCAGCCATTCACCAGCTCAAGAGCCACCATCGCATCAGAGTCATTCACCGCATCAAGAGCCACTCAAAAGCATCAAGGCCACTCACCAGCATCAAAAGTCATCACCCGCATCATCAGCCAAACCCAAAAAATAAGCCACTCACAGCTCAAGAGCCCTACCAGCTCAAGAGCCACTGCGCATCAAGAGCCACTCACAGCATCAAGAGCCACCCCCAGCATCAAGGCCCCCTCACCAGCATCAAGAGCCACTCAGCATCAACACCACTCCGCATCAACAGCCACTCTCAGCTCAAGTGCCATCACCCGCACAAACCAGCAACTCCCCAGCCACTCACCAGCAAAAAACAGGCCCTCATAGCTCAAGGCCCTCACCAGCATCAAGAGCCATCAGTCAAGAGACACTCACCCGCCCCTAACAGCCACTATAGCATCAAATGCCCCTCACCAGCACAATGCCACTACCCCCATCAAACCCACTCACAAACATAAAAGGCCCTTTCCCAGCATCAACCCCCCCTCACCCGCATTTAAAATGCCACTCACCCGCTTAACAGCCTCACCCGCATCAACAGCCACTCACCCGCACCCAAAAGAACCACCAGCTTTAAGAGCCACTCCCAGATTAACAGCCACCCCCACCAGCATCAACAGCCACTCAAACCGCATCAAAAGCATCCCCAGCATCAACAGAAAAACACCAGCCATTCTCCAGTCAACAGCCCTCTCAGACCAAAAGCCCCTCCCCAAACATCAAGAGCCCCGCACCAGCTTCAAAAAGCACTTTCCAGCATCAACAGCCACGCACCGCATCAAGAGCCACTCCCAACTCAAATCATCACCAACATCAGTGCACTACCGCATAAAGTGAAAATCACCGCATCAAGTGCCACTCAAAGCTCAAAGCCATCACAAGCATCAACAGCCACACCAGCATCAACAGCCACTCACAGTCAACTGCCACACACCGATCAACGCCACTCCCAGCTAACTGCCACTCACCCGATCAACAGCCATCACCGCTCAACAGCCACTCCCAGCATCAAGAGCAAATTACCAGCATCAAGAGCCACTCACCAGTATCAACAGCCACTCACCAGCATCAAAAGCCACTACCAGATCGGAGCCCCGCACCGCATCAACACCATTTACCGCTCAACAGCAGCACCAGCATCAACAGCCACGCACCAGCATCAACAGCCACGCACCAGCATCAACAGCCACGCACCAGCATCAACAGCCACGCACCAGCATCAACAGCCACGCACCAGCATCAACAGCCACGCTCCCGCATCAACGCCCCCGCACCGCAAACGCCATCACCCCATCAACAGCCACGCACCAGCATCAACCCGACGCACCAGCATCAACTGCCCCGCACAGCATAACGCCCCGCCCCGCATCAACGCCCCGCACCGATCACAGCCCGAACCCCCATCAACCGCCCCGCACCAGCATCAACAGCCCCTCCCGCTCAACGCCCCCGCACCCGCATCAACAGCCCCCACCGCATCAAACAGCCACGCACCGCATCAACAGCCCGCCCAGCATAAAAACAGCCCAGCATCAACAGCCACGCACGCATCAAAAGCCACGCACCCGCTCAACAGCCATCACCAGCTCAAGGACAATCACCCGCTCAAGAGCCATCCCCCCGTTGAAAGCCATCACCCGCATCAACCAGACTCACCCGCATCAAAGCCCCTCACCAGCCATAACAGCCCCGCACCAGCATCAACAGCCATGCACCAGCATCAACAGCCACTCACCGCATAAAGAACTCACCCCCATCAAGAGCCACTCACCGTACAACAGCAACCCCAGCCAAAAAAAGCCTGACCCCCATCAACAGCCCCCGCAAAGCTCAACAGCCCTCCCCAGCTAAGAGAATCACCGCATCAAGAGCCCTCCCAGTATCAAAAGCCCCTCACCAGATCAAAAGCCCTCCCAAATGAACAGCCACTCCCGCATCAAGAGCACTCACTGCATCAGCCCCTCACCAGATCAAAAGCAAAAATCACCCGCATCAAAAGCCCTCCGCCTCATCAGCCACTCAAAGCATCAACAGCCCCTCCCAGCATCAACAGCCACCCCCCGCATCAAGAGCACCTCCCAAACCCTCAACAGCCCCAATCACCAGCTCAAGAGCCCCTCACTAGCTCATCAGCCAATCACGCTCAACAGCAACTCACCCGCTCAAGAGCCACTCCTAGCATCATCAGCCCTCACCGCATAACAGCAATCACCCCGCCACTCTCCAGATCAACAGCCATCATCAGCACCCAAAAGCCATACCCGCATCAGAGACATCACCAGCATCAAGAGTATCACCCGCCTCAAAAGCCCTCACCAGCATAAGAGCCACGCACCCGCTCAAAAAGCCACTTCCAGCATCAACAGCCCCTTCCCGCATCAACAGCCACGCAACCCCATAAAGCCCGCACCCCCATAAGCCCCGCCCCGCATCAACGCCACTACCCGCTCAACAAACCTGCACCCGCTCAACAGCAGCACCAGAAACAACAGCCCCCACCGCATCAACAGCCACGCCCAGCAGAACTGCACCCCCAGCATCAACAGCCCCCCCGCATCATCAAACCACGCACCCCCGCATCAACAGCCCGCACCAGATAAACAGCCACGCCCAGCATCAAAAGCCCCGCACCAGCATCAACAGCCCGCACCGCATCAACGCCACGCACAGCATCAACAGCCACGCACCGCATCAACAACCCCGTCCAGCACAACAGCCAGCACCCGCATCAACGCCACTTTTCCAGCACCCCAAAAGCCCTTAAAAGCATCTAAACCCGCACCGCATCAACGCCCCGCACCGTAACAGCCAGCCCACATCAACAGCTAGCCCAGCATCAACGCCCCGCACCGCATCAACCCACGCACCGATCACAGCCCCGCACCCGCTCAACAGCCCCCGCACCCGCTAACGCCACGCACCCCGCATCAACAGCCCCGCTCCGCAAACAGCTGCACCAGATCAACAGCCCACACCAGATCAAAAAGCCACTTAAAAGCATCAAAGCCCCCTTAAAAAACATAAAAAGCCCCGCACCAGCTTCAACGCCACGCACCGCATAAAAAGCCACGCACCAAATCAAAAGCCCCCGCACAGCATCAACAGCCCAAATCCAGCATCAACACCACGCTCCCGCTCAACGCCACCACCCTCAACAGCCCGCTCCAGCCTAACAGCCACCTCCCGCCCAACAGCCCCCCACCCGCATCAACAGGCACGCACCAGCATCAACAGCCACGCACCGCACACCCGCCCCTCCCTTCAACAGCCACCCAGCGCTCAATGCCCGCAAGCATCAACAGCCACGCACCCGCATCAAAGCCCGCACCAGCATCAATGCCCCGACCAGCCAACAGCCCGCACAGCTCAACAGCCACGCACCAGCATCAACACCCCCCCCCTCCAGCATAACAGCCCGCACCGCATCAAAGCCACGCCCCAGCATCAAAAGCCACCCACCAGCTCAACAGCCAGCACGCATCAAAGCCACGCACCAGCTCACAGCCCCCGCACCGCTCAACAGCACGCCGCAACAACAGCCCCCGCACCAGCATCAACAGCCACCACCGCTCAAAAAGCCCCGCACCAGCATCAACAGCCAGCACCGCATCAACACCCCGCTCCGCCAAAAAGCCAGCACCAGCATCAACAGCCCCGCCCAGCATCAACAGCCCCGCCCCCGCATCAACAGCCACGCCCCGCCTCAACAGCCAGCCCAGCATCAAAAAGCCCGCACCAGCATCAACAGCCATGCCCAGCATCAACAGCCACGTCCAGCATCAACAGCCCCGCACCCGCATCAAAAAGCCACCACCAGCATCAAAAACCACGCACCCCATCTACAGCCACTCCCAGTATCAACAGCCCCCGCCCAGCTTCAACGCCACGCACCCCCATCAACAGCCCCCGCACCGCACAACGCCCCGCCCAGCATCAAGACCATGGTTTAAAAAGAACAAAACCTTTTTGGTAGTAGTGGTAGGGTGGAAATATTGATACAAACTTTGGTGGCGCTTTTTTGCGTTTAACAAATGTCTGGGTTTGATTGTTCACGGTCACCAACACCGTTATATTTTTCACGGTTCCCAACCCAGTATATTTTTTCCAAAGGCCCAACGCCCGTTTTAATTTTTACAGGTCCCAAAACCCGTTCATTGTTCCAAGTCCCAACACCCTTTCATTGTTACAGGTCACCAAAACCGTACTTTTTTACAGGTCACCAACACCCGTTTTTGTTACAGGCCCCACCGTTATCATTTTTAAAGGTCACCAACCCAGTTATCATTTTCACAGGTCCCAAAACCGTTATCATTGTTTACAGGTCACCATCATCAGTTATCATTGTTCACAGTTCACCAACACCAGTTATCATTGTTCACAGGTCACCAACACCAGTTATCATTGTTCACAGGTCACCAACACCAGTTATCATTGTTCACAGGTCACCAACACCAGTTATCATTGTTCACAGGTCACCAACACCAGTTATCATTGTTCACAGGTCACCAACACCAGTTATCATTGTTCACAGGTCACCAACACCAGTTATCATTGTTCACAGGTCACCAACACCAGTTATCATTGTTCACAGGTCACCAACACCAGTTATCATTGTTCACAGGTCACCAACACCAGTTATCATTGTTCACAGGTCACCAACACCAGTTATCATTGTTCACAGGTCACCAACACCAGTTATCATTGTTCACAGGTCACCAACACCAGTTATCATTGTTCACAGGTCACCAACACCAGTTATCTTTGTTCACAGGTCACCAACACCAGTTATCATTGTTCACAGGTCACCAACACCAGCTATCATTGTTCACAGGTCACCAACACCAGTTATCATTGTTCACAGGTCACCAACACCAGTTATCATTGTTCACAGGTCACCAACACCAGTTATCATTGTTCACAGGTCACCAACACCAGTTATCATTGTTCAAGGTCACCAACACCAGTTATCATTGTTCACAGGTCACCAACACCAGTTATCATTGTTCACAGGTCACCAACACCAGTTATCATTGTTCACAGGTCACCAACGCCAGTTATCAATGTTCACAGGTCACCAACGCCAGTTATCATTGTTCACAGGTCACCAACGCCAGTTATCATTGTTCACAGGTCACCAACGCCAGTTATCATTGTTCACAGGTCACAACACCAGTTATCATTGTTCACAGGTCACCAACACCAGTTATCATTGTTCACAGGTCACCAACGCCAGTTATCATTGTTCACAGGTCACCAACGCCAGTTATCATTGTTCACAGGTCACCAACGCCAGTTATCATCGTTCACAGGTCACCAACACCAGTTATCATCGTTCACAGGTCACCAACACCAGTTATCTTTGTTCACAGGTCACCAACGCCAGTAAATATTATAACAAATCTACCTATATATACTTTACACCAGTAATGAAAGCTTGAAAAAAAATAGTACAGGCAGGGATTGAACTCGCGGCTAGCAAGTCGTAAAACTTTACTAGCCGCGAGTTCAAGCCCCACCCGTACCGTGGTTTGTTTGCAATCGTGTCATTACGATCTCCTAAGTTATGACAAAAGTTTGAAGCTTATCCAGTAAGACGTTTTAGAGGGAAAAAAATGCTTAAGACAAAAAAGATTTGCCGAGAATGTTCTGAAAATAATCAAGTCTGTCCTTGATACACAAAAAAAAAAATAAAAATATTTTTCCCAGGTTTTCCTTACGTTTGTATTCAGTTAAAAATTCTCTGCATTCGTTTAGAAAACTTAGATGTTATGTTTCAAGAATTTTTTCTTTTCAAAAAACTACTTAAAAATCCACCAACGGAGTAAGTTTGAATTATTATTATTATTATTATTATTATTATTATTATTATCAAGGGGGAAGCGCTAAACCCATAGGATTATTCAGCGCCTGTGGGGGGGAGGAAGTTGAAGGTATTCAAGCTTAATTTAGGTTACTGAAGCACAGATCCAATTCCCTAGATCAAGAGCCCCTCACCAGCGTCAAGGAACCTCCCTTAAAGGGTGAGAAAGTTTGAAGACGATCAGAAAAGGCATTCGAGTAAATGATCAGATTCCAACAATTCCAAGTTTTGTAGCAAAATTTCAAGAATATTTCAAATTTACTCTTAATAAACTTATGGATGATCATCATTCATATAGAATGATTCATTATAATTTACACTTACTAATAATAAACTTATGGATGATCATCATTCATATAGAATGATTCATTATAATTTACACTTACTAATAATTAACTTATGGATGAGTGGAACAGTCTACCTAGTTGGGTTATTGAGGCTGGGACTTTGGGTAGTTTCAAATTTAGGTTGGATAAGTACATGAGTGGGAGGGGTTGGATTTGAGTGGGACTTGCACATCGGAGCTTATTTCTTGGGTGGCATTGAAAATTGGGTTGGTCAAATGTTGTTAGTGGGATGAATTGTAAAGGACCTGCCTAGTATGGGCCAACAGGCCTGCTGCAGTGTTCCTCCTTTCTTATGTTCTTATGTTCTTATATAGAATGATTCATTATAATTTACACTTACTAATAATTAACTTATGGATGATCATCATTCATATAGAATGATTCATTATAATTTACACTTACTAATAATAAACTTATGGATGGTCATCATTCATATAGAATGATTCATTATAATTTACACTTACTAATAATAAACTTATGGATGGTCATCATTCATATAGAATGATTCATTATAATTTACACTTACTAATAATAAACTTATGGATGATCATCATTCATATAGAATGATTCATTATAATTTACACTTACTAATAATTAACTTATGGATGATCATCATTCATATAGAATGATTCATTATAATTTACACTTACTAATAATTAACTTATGGATGATCATCATTCATATAGAATGATTCATTATAATTTACACTTACTAATAATTAACTTATGGATGATCATCATTCATATAGAATGATTCATTATAATTTACACTTACTAATAATTAACTTATGGATGATCATCATTCATATAGAATGATTCATTATAATTTTTATGGTCAATCAGAAGAATTATTTTAGTTATTAAATATAAATAAACTTAACTTTTTATTCAATAAAATTGGGAAATCGGGATTTTTGTCAGCCAATAAGAGGACGAAGATTGTGTCCAGTAAACCACACAAGCGGTGACAGTTTGAAGCCGATCAGAAGAGTAATTCTCCAGTTATGGAAGTTTACAATAATTCCAAGTTTCATTAAGCATTTTTTAAATATTGATAAATTACCCCCCCCCCACACACACACACAAACAAACAAAATATAAGGTGCACTTTCCAGGTTGTCAGCTGTGTCAGACATTAAACACTGAAGACGTTCCCAAGAAGAAACTGCCAATGATTTTATTACATTATATTACACGTAATGCAGCAGCAAATAAGCTATTTTTAACAAGGAAGAACAAACCACTTGGGGATGGAAATTTTTAGCTCTAGATCTTTCACATTCTCGTACGTTGTCAGGAGCTATGCAATGTTGCAAGACAGCAAGAGCTAAGAGAAAATTCTCTGAAGCAAGACGTTAGGTTTTAGTGATACCTTCTGCCTTCTCTCACAGAATTTCTCTTCCTATCTGTTAATATCATAACTAAGCACTAAACCCATAAGGGTCATACAGTTCTGCTGTCCTATCTGTTGATGTCTTGCAACAATGCAGTGTTCGTGAGGATGCACGAGAGTGCGAAACATTCTGCATTATATTACACAGAAAATTATTCAACTCTACACCTAATACCTGAAGTTCACTCTGTTGTTGGTGAATTAAGAGGCATCTTGTATGATTGTTGAAGCTGTGTACCTGGAGAGCATTCTGGGGATACTGCCCCGTGGCCCGGTCTGTGACCAGGCCTCGCCCGGGCTGTGACCAGGCACGGCCCGGTCTGTGACCAGGCCTCCCCGGTCTGTGACCAGGCCTCGCCGGTCTGTGACCAGGCCTCGCCCGGTCTGTGACCAGGCCCCGCCCGGTCTGTGGACCAGGCCTCGCCCGGGTCTGTGACCAGGCCTCCGCCCGGTCTGTGACCAGGCCGCCTGTATGTCACCAGGCCTCGCCCGGTATGTCACCAGGCCTCGCCCGGTCTGTGACAAGGCCTCGCCCGGTATGTCACCAGGCCTCGCCCGGTATGTCACCAGGCCTCGCCCGGTATGTCACCAGGCCTCGCCCGGGCTGTGACAGGCCTCGCCCGGTCTGTGACCAGGCCTCGCCCGGTCTGTCACCGGCCTCGCCCCGGGCGTCACCAGGCCTCGCCCGGTATGTCACCAGGCCCCGCCCGGTCTGTGACCAGGCTCGCCCGGTATGTCACCAGGCCTCGCCCGGTATGTCACCAGGCCTCGCCCGGTACGTCACCAGGCCTCGCCCGGTCTGTGACCAGGCCTCGCCGGTACGTCACCAGGCCTCGCCCGGTCTGTGACCAGACCTCGCCAAGGTCTGTGCCAGGCCTCGCCCGGTCTGTGACCAGGCCTCGCCCCGGTCTGTCACCAGGCCTCGCCCGGTCTGTCACCAGGCCTCGCCCGGTATGTCAAAGGCTCGCCCGGTCTGTGACCCCGGCCTCGCCCGGTTTTGTCACCAGGCCTCGCCGGTATGTCCCCCAGGCCTCGCCCTGTACGTCACCAGGCCTCGCCCGGTCTGTGACCAGGCCTCGCCCCGGGATGTCACCAGGCCTCGCCGGTATGTCACCAGGCCTCGCCCGGTACGTCACCAGGCCTCGCCCGGTCTGTGAACCAGGCCTCGCCCGGTACGTCACCGGCCTCGCCCGGTCTGTGACCAGACCTCGCCCGGTCTGTGACCAGGCCTCGCCCCGGTCTGTGACCAGGCCTCGCCGGTCTGTCACCAGGCCTCGCCCGGTCTGTCAAACCCGGCCTCGCCCGGTATGTCACCCGGCCTCGCCCGGTCTGTGACCAGGCCTCGCCGGTATGTCACCAGGCCTCGCCCGGTATGTCACCAGGCCTCGCCCTGTACGTCACCAGGCCTCGCCCGGTCTGTGACCAGGCCTCGCCCGGGGACGTCACCAGGCCTCGCCCGGTCTGTGACCAGACCTCGCCCCGGTCTGTGACCAGGCCCTCGCCCGGTCTGTGGGCCAGGCCTCGCCCGGTCTGTTACCAGGCCTCGCCCGGTCTGTCACCAGGCCTCGCCCGGTCTGTCACCAGGCCACGCCGGTATGTCACCAGGCCTCGCCCGGTTTTGTCACCAGGCCTCGCCGGTCTGTGACCCGGCCTCGCCCCGGGCGTGACCAGACCTCGCCCGGTTTTGTCACCAGGACTCGCCCGGTCTGTCACCAGGCCTCGCCCCGGTCTGTCACCAGGCCCCGCCCGGTTCTGTCACCAGGCCTCGCCCGGTCTCTGTCACCAGGCCTCGCCCGGTCTGTCACCAGGCCTCGCCCGGTCTGTCAACCAGGCCTCGCCCGGTCTGTCACCAGGCCTCGCCCCCCCGGTCTGTCACCAGGCCTCGCCCGGTCTGTCACCAGGCCTTTGCCGGTCTGTCACCAGGCCTCGCCCGGTTATGTCACCAGGCCTCGCCCGGTATGTCACCAGGCCTCGCCGGTATGTCACCCGGCCTCGCCCGGTCTGTGACCAGGCCCCGCCCGGTCTGTGACCAGACCTCGCCCGGTATGTCACCAGGACTCGCCCGGTCTGTCACCCGGCCTCGCCCGGTCTGTCACCAGGCCTCGCCGGTCTGTCACCAGGCCTCGCCCGGTCTGTCCCCCGGCCTCGCCCGGTCTGTCACCAGGCCTCGCCCCGGGCTGTCACCAGGCCTCGCCCGGTCTGTCACCAGGCCTCGCCCCGGTCTGTGACCAGGCCTCCCCGGTCTGTGACCAGGCCCCGCCCGGTCTGTGACCAGACCTCGCCCGGTATGTCACCAGGACTCCCCCGGTCTGTCACCAGGCTCGCCCGGTCTGTCACCAGGCCTCGCCCGGTCTGTCACCAGGGCCCCGCCCGGTCTGTCACCAGGCCTCGCCCGGTCTGTCACCAGGCCTCGCCCGGTCTGTCACCAGGCCTCGCCGGTCTGTCACCAGGCCTCGCCCGTATGTCACCAGGCCTCGCCCGGTATGTCACCGGCCTCGCCCGGTCTGTGACAAGGCCCTCGCCCGGTATGTCACCAGGGCCCCGCCCGGTATGTCACCAGGCCTCGCCCGGTATGTCACCAGGGCCCCGCCCGGTCTGGGGACCAGGCCTCGCCCGGTCCTGGGGGCCAGGCCTCGCCGGTCTGTCCCTAGGCCTCGCCCGGGGCTGTCACCAGGCCTCGCCCGGTTATGTCACCAGGGCCCCGCCCGGTCTGTGACCAGGCCCCCGCCCGGTATGTCACCAGGCTCGCCCGGTATGTCACCAGGCCTCGCCGGTCGTCACCAGGCCTCGCCCGGTCTGTGACCAGGCCTCGCCCGGTACGTCACCAGGCCTCGCCGGTCTGTGGGCCAGACCTCGCCAGGTCTGTGACCAGGCCTCGCCCGGTCTGTGACCAGGCCTCGCCCGGTCTGTCACCAGGCCTCGCCCGGTCTGTCACCAGGCCTCGCCCCGGTATGTCACCAGGCCTCGCCCGGTCTGTGACCAGGCCTCGCCCCGGTATGTCACCAGGCCTCGCCCCCGGGATGTCACCAGGCCTCGCCCTGTACGTCACCCGGCCTCGCCCGGTCTGTGACCAGGCCCCGCCGGTATGTCACCAGGCCTCGCCCGGTATGTCACCAGGCCTCGCCCGGTACGTCACCAGGCCTCGCCCGGTCTGTGACCAGGCCTCGCCCGGTACGTCACCAGGCCTCGCCCGGTCTGTGACCAGACCTCGCCCGGTCTGTGACCAGGCCTCGCCCGGTCTGTCACCAGGCCTCGCCCGGTCTGTCACCAGGCCTCGCCCGGTCTGTCACCAGGCCTCGCCCTGTATGTCACCAGGCCTCGCCCGGTCTGTGACCAGGCCTCGCCCGGTATGTCACCAGGCCTCGCCCGGTATGTCACCAGGCCTCGCCCTGTACGTCACCAGGCCTCGCCCGGTCTGTGACCAGGCCTCGCCCGGTACGTCACCAGGCCTCGCCCGGTCTGTGACCAGACCTCGCCCGGTCTGTGACCAGGCCTCGCCCGGTCTGTGACCAGGCCTCGCCCGGTCTGTTACCAGGCCTCGCCCGGTCTGTCACCGGCCTCGCCCGGTCTGCACCAGGCCTCGCCCGGTATGTCACCAGGCCTCGCCCGGTATGTCACCAGGCCTCGCCCGGTCTGTGACCAGGCCTCGCCCGGTCTGTGACCAGACCTCGCCCGGATGTCACCAGGACTCGCCCGGTCTGTCACCAGCCTCGCCGGTCTGTCACCAGGCCTCGCCCGGTTGTCACCAGGCCTCGCCCCGGGCTGTCACCAGGCCTCGCCCGGTCTGTCACCAGGCCTCGCCCGGTTTTGTCACCAGGCCTCGCCGGTCTGTCACCAGGCCTCGCCCGGTCTGTCACCAGGCCTCGCCCGGTCTGTCACCAGGCCTCGCCCGGTCTGTCACCAGGCCTCGCCCGGTATGTCACCAGGCCTCGCCCGGTATGTCACCAAAGGGCCCCGCCCGGTATGTCACCAGGCCTCGCCGGTCTGGACCAGGCCTCGCCCGGTCTGTGACCAGACCTCGCCCGGTATGTCACCAGGACTCGCCCCGGGCCCGTCCACCAGGCCTCGCCCGGTCTGTCCCAGGCCTCGCCCGGTCTGTCACCAGGCCTCGCCCGGTCTGTCACCAGGCCTCGCCCGGTCTGTCACCAGGCCTCGCCCGGTCTGTCACCAGGCCTCGCCCGGTCTGTCACCAGGCCTCGCCCGGTCTGTGACCAGGCCTCGCCCGGTCTGTGACCAGGCCTCGCCCGGTCTGTGACCAGACCTCGCCCGGTATGTCACCAGGACTCGCCCGGTCTGTCACCAGGCCTCGCCCGGTCTGTACCAGGCCTCGCCGGTCTGTCACCCGCCTCGCCCGGTCTGTCACCAGGCCTCGCCCGGTCTGTCACCAGGCCTCGCCCGGTCTGTCACCAGGCCTCGCCCGGTCTGTCACCAGGCCTCGCCGGTCTGTCACCAGGCCTCGCCCGGTCTGTGACCCGGCCTCGCCCGGTTCTGTGACCAGACCTCGCCGGTCTGTCACCCGACCTCGCCCAGTTTTGTCAGCAGGCCTCGCCCGGTCTGTCACCAGACCTCGCCCGTCTGTCAGCAGGCCCCGCCGGTTGTCAGCAGGCCCCGCCCGGTCTGTCACCAGGCCTCGCCGGTCTGTCACCAGGGCCCCGCCGGGCTGTCACCAGGCCTCGCCCCGGGCTGTCACCGGCCTCGCCCCGGGCTGTCACCAGGCCTCGCACTATGCCAGATTGAAGGAAGTGGTTTCAACAGTTTGAGACAGTAACGACGTGGGACTTGCTTATTGTTCCATTAATCTGGCACTAGTTACAAATACACAAGTGTTGGAAATTACCCAAACATATCGGTTGATTTTCTCACATTATTTAACGAGAAACGAAATTTTAGAAATGAAAGAGAAACTAATAATCACTTAAAAATCCCTTAAGGATACTTAAAAATTAAAAATTGTAAGTTTATCTTGTGACATCCTCACATGCAACACTGGTATTGTGACATCCTACACTGCAACACTACTTGTGACATCCCACACTGCAACACTGTTCTTGTGACATCCTACACTGCAACACTATCTTGTGACATCCAACACTGCAACACTATCTTGTGACATCAACTCTGCAAAAAATATATTTGTTGGGCATCTTACACTGCAACACTGTATCTTGTGACATCCTACTCTGCAACACTGTATCTTGTGACATCCTACACTGCAAACTATATTTTTGTGACATCCTAACCCGCAAAAACTATCTTGTGACATCCCACACTGCAACACTTTTATCTTGTGATATTCTACACTGCAACACTATCTTGTGAAAATCCTACACTGCAACACTGTATCTTGTGGGCATTCTACACTGCAACACTATCTTGTGACATCCTACACACTGCAACACTATCTTGTGACATCCTACACTGCAACACTGTATCTTGTGACATCCTACACACTGCAACACTATCTTGTGACATCCTACACTGCAACACTATCTTGTGACATTCTACACTGCAACACTGTATCTTGTGACATCCTACACGCAACACTATCTTGTGACATCCCACACACTGCACACTATCTTGTGGCTGCTACACTGCAACACATGTATCTTGTGGCATCTAACACTGCAACACTATCTTGTGGCATCCTACACTGCAACATCTTTTTTGTGGCATCCTACACTGCAACCACTATCTTGTTGGGATCCTAACACTGCAACACTGTTTCTTGTGACATCCTACACTGCACAACTGTATCTTGTGACATCCTACACACTGCAACACTATCTTGTGGCATCCTACACACTGCAACACTATCTTGTGACATCCTACACACTGCAACACTATATCTAC